>NWBT01000044.1:2518953-2598043 GCA_003386485.1 Colletotrichum lentis
GGGGGGGGGGGGGCGCTCCTCACCTTCGGGTATCCTCAGCCAGGCCAGCATGCGCTGGCCGAACAGCACCCCGACGATGCCGCTCATGATGGCCACCGCCGCCACCGTGTTGAGGTCGCCGCCCAGGTTCTCCGTCGCGGGGGTCGCCAGCGCGAGCGTCAGGCTGCGCGAGGCGAAGGCCAGGGACCTCTCGGCGCTGATGCCGATGGCGTAGCACACGCGCGGGTACGAGAAGAGGCAGCCGACGGACATGACGACGTTGGGCAGCACGATGGCCGCGAAGTTCTGCCGCAGCTCGCGGCGGTACTGGTACATGGGCAGCGCGAGCGAGACGATGCTCGCGTCGAGCACGGTGCCGAAGATGTCGCCCGCGCCCGGCAGGCGGCGGCGGCGGCGGAGGCGGCGGAGGCCAGGGCCTGCGGGGCCGTCCCGGCTGTTCGCGCCGTGGAGCCAGAGGTAGGTGTAGTTGGCGCCCGTCCGGAACGACCGGAGCGTGTCCGGGAGGCCGTCGCCCCGGGCGGCGGCCAGGGCCCAGATGCCGAGGACCGAGAACAGCGAGGCCACGAGGACCGGGTGCAGGTACTGCCGCCAGCGCGCGGGGACCGACATGGCGGCCAAGTAGACGAGCAGGACGAGGCTGAGGTGCAGCGGCATGGCGTAGCCGGCGGCGTAGTAGACGGGCAGCCCGACGAGGACGAAGACGGAGGCGTAGATGACCCAGTTCAGGTGGCCGCAGATCCACGCCGCCCAGACCTGGGCCCGTGGCATCGGCGCGGGGATCTGCGGCGGGAGCGGAGAGCCCATGGCCGGCGGCGTCTTTGCGCCGCCTCCTTCGTCCTCCGCCTCGGGCCGTCGGGAGGACGAGCTCGCGGCGGGCAAAAAGTTGTGGGACGCGTTGCGCGACGGCGGCGGCGGCGCGAGGGTGTTGAGGGACAGCGAGGACGGCGGGGCGGCCGAGACGGAGCGGGATCCTGGGGCGGAGTCGCCACGGGGCGGGGTGTCGGCGAGCGGGATCTCGTCCGTCTCGTTGCCCATCTCCTCGGCGCGCTCGGTGAGGGCGCGCTTGGAGGAGCCGAGGAGGAGTTGGAGGCCGCGGGTGAGGTAGGCGGCGAGGGCCATCATGGCGATGAAGCCGATGACTGTTGCAGGGGGCGGGGCGCGTGAGCTTTTCAAACACNGGGGGCGAAGGACTCACTGAAGACGGCGATGATCTTCATGACCTCGACGATTCCGATGGGCGGGCTGAGGGGCATCATGATGAAGGACGGCGTGAACAGGACGTTGATCCAGCGGAGGGACCAGCCGGCCTGCGAATCGTCAGTCAAACGTCGCGAGGCCCATAACATGACGCCACGACTTCTTTCGGAGGGAGACAACTCACTGGCACGTCAATCACGGCGACGATGGCCTTGGTCTTGTGGTTCCCGAGCACCAGCTCGCAGAGCAGCAGGCCGAAGAAGAGGAGGATCAGGCAGGCCACCGAGGCCGGGAACGAGACGCCGAGGGTGTCGAACAGGACGCTGACGCCGAAGCAGGCGGCGAGCATCGCCATGATGCCCAGGGGAACGTAGAGCCAAGAGGCGAGCAGCTTCGGGGCCGATTGAACCGCAGCCTGAGTTCCTCCGTCAGCGTGCTCTCGCTAGAGTAGCCAGGTAGGTGGCGTGAAGGCGGGTGCATACCAACTTGATGGCCTGGCAGAGGTCGATGCCGGCCGCGAGCCATCGAGGGCCGCCGTTTGGGCGTCTATTCGCGGTCGTCATGGTCTCTGTGGTGAAGACTGGTTCTCATCGAAAGTGAGCAGTTTTTCGACTAATCTATTAGGATTATGAGCGTCGGCTGTTCGTTTACGTTTAGAGAACACAACCTCTAGACTTACAGACGCGAGTATTTCAAAGTGTGGCGTGTGTTGGGGTGAGAAGAACATTGCCGAGCTTAGAGCCTTGGTTCCAGTTGGCAGTCGGACGACATCCCTGCGAGAATTAGTCGGACGCCTAGCCACTCCCGAGACGGCACAGGTCCGATGACGCCAGAGCACAAGACGCCGTGTAGTTTGGCGGTGGGTTGACGGCACGCCACAGGGACTTTGACATGAAAACTCGCTCTTGATGAGGCGCGTTTTCGACTCTCATTTTCGAGTTCCCCCGGCCGATCGGAAGCCGAGCCGAGCGGGCGGGTCGCATCCGAAAGCGGCCGGTCCACACCATCGCCGGGAATAAGTTGGGGTTTGAGTTGAAGTTGAAGCTGGGTTGGGTTAGCTTGCTTCATTTCACTCCATCTCATTTCATCTTCGTCAACTCCTCCGCCACTCGCTGTGCAGTTGAGAACGACTCAGCCTCAGCCGGCGAAATGGGAAACTCTTCATCAGAGCATTTCCTAGATGCCCAGAGAGGGACGGGGCAACGGTCAGCGCTCGGCAGCGATTGCGAGAACTGACATTTCTGTCATGCCATGCCTGCATCGTATCCGTCACGAAACACGGGTATGCCACCACGTAGAAGCAAGCCATGGTACTAGTTGTCAAATTATTTCTTGAAGCGAGATTATGCCGAGATTCTAATATTCTAAGGAAGGGGACTCATCCATTCGAGCTTATCGCCGTCTCCTATAAGCTCTTCAGAGTGCCCTTTCCCTTCGCAATTACTCGTGTCCCTAAGCAAGCAACTCTTAGATGCGAAAAGAGACTGACGAACTGACTTCCAATGAACTTCTCTACCCGTACGCCAAAATGCCAGCCGACAATCGAAGCCCATAGTCGAAAGAAAAGAGCCAATGCGTGATGTTGTGTCCGGTCCGTATCAGAGTCCCAGAGTGACATCCTTCCAGTAGGAACCCAGAAGGACGCGGAAGCAAATGTTGCGGCGAGCGTCGGGGCCACCGATGTGAGTGATCTGTCGGTTCATCTTAAAGGCATCCCGGCTGAGGCGAAGGGCCCGACGGAGAACATCACTGTCGACAAGACCCCTGGTACCAGACGGGGACAGTTTGCTTACTTCGACCCACGTCCTATCCGAGTCCTTGAAAGACACATGCCCAGGCAGGCGCTTGGTGTCGGCTGGCAGTCTAGGGTCAGAAAACGTGATACGAAGGTGAGTAAGTACAGACGACGAGACGAGACATACCAATGAGCTTCTTCATCAGATTCATATGCTTGCTTCGGTCAGAACCCACGACGTCGGCTGATTTCAAGCGGACGAGAATGAAGATGTTTTGGACGTCGCCCAAGTTCTGCGCGAACATTGCGAGCTGCCGTGGGCAAAGGCTATCTGGATGGAGGTAGGAAATGCAGTAACTGCAGACGTTGCACGTCAGGCCTTTGCCGTCTTTGATATCGTAGTGGACGCCGACGTTGAGGATGCCGGGCGCCAGCATGGCGCGGTATAGATCAAACTGCGGGCGGGAGACCCGGCTGAAATCTATGAAGACGTTGTTGTCGAAGAGGAAGACCATCAGGTCCATGTCCTTCCGGATGCCGAGACGTGGGTCCCTGGCGAGGGCGTTGCTGAGGGGGATTCCGGAACCGCGCTCAATGTTGCGTTTGAAGTCCGGGAGGAGCTTTCCCAGGCAGACCAATTTCTTGAATTTGGAAAAGGAGCCCTTGGTGCCCGTTTTCACGCTGGGGTACGTCAGGGCGCTTGTGCGTAGCTTTACTAGCTTGCAGTAGCCATAGGCGATGGCGGGTTCGGTGATGGCCGCCAACTCGATGATCATGGCGCCGATCTCGCGGGGGAGTCTGGACAAAAAGGCATGGAAGGCGGGCGCGACCGTTTTGGCATTCTCAGTCTCCTCGCCTTCCTCGCTTTCCTCGCTGTCACTCTCGGCCTTGTCCTTTGCCTCGGAATCGGTCCTCTTGGCGGCTGTGACCTTCTTGATGGCCGGGACGGCACTGATCATATCGACACGGGTTTGACCCTGTATACCAGCCTTGACGCTGGTGGCCTTGGTGGCCTTGGTGTTGAGGCCCTTGTGGTTGAGCTGGGAAGCCATTGTGACGGGTAATAGCGAAGTGAAGTGTGCTTAGATGAGAGTAGATGGTCGGAATAGTATTACTCGAGTCTGGCGGATGTGTATGTAAATGAAGGATGAGATATACCGTTGTAGCTTGAGAAAAATTTAACGAGGACAGACGCAGTAGGAAGGAAGGTCGTCTTTCTGGATGTTGTGTCTCGGCTATTGACTGCAGGAGTGAATCCACCAGGGTCTGGGCACGATTATTACTCGAAACTTTTGAATCAAAGAATAGGGAAAGGGAAACTGAATCCGAGAGGTCACCTACCAATGTGTTGTTGCTGTGTTGTTGTTGTTGTTGTTGTTGTTGTTGTTGAAGAGAAGAGAGGAAACAAATCAGAAGTTGGAAAGGGTTTTTATTTATCTCTGGCTTCGTGAAGCCCAAGATGGAAGGTACTCGGGGCTGAGCTGCCTGGGGTCAGGGCAACTTATATCAGGGGGCCTCTTGGAGGCTTGTATTGTATTNGGGGGGGGGGCAACGCACATTGTAGAATAAGTCGCGGGGTAAGAATGAACAAGACCCTTGGTAGATATGACGAGGTTGGTGACAGGATTAGGAAAAACACTTTGTAAATGGGACAGGCTTTTAAGATTAGGCAGCCAGGCTCTAGAACAGACTGGCTTCCTGATATGACTGGCTGTGGAAGAACTGGTGTGCCTGGATGGGACTGTTGGTTATGGGACAGGCGATGATACAGGTCACTGGACATATACATACGGCAAGTAAGAAATGTGATGGAACATACAGTGAGAAAGGTTGTGTAGTGGCTGTTGGGTCAGATGGTGGAATCTGTTACAGAGAGGACAGATTGTAGGTAGGATAAGTAGTAGGATAGAAATATTGGTAGGATAAAACAAATGCATCCCAAACGACTTGTAGAACTAATGTGAGTAGGTTAAGTTGTAGGACGAGAAAGGGGGTTGAGCATAAGAAGTCGAGGACGGGGCAGGTGTCATCAATAGGATGCTTAGGCAAAGACGAAAAAAGGAACAAGATTCATGGAAAAGCCATAACAGCAAAAGACACAAAAGAGACATCAATCATATCCCATGGAGAGTTGAACATATCACCTAGCATTAACTTCGCAACCTATTGCAAACGAAGGCATAGTCCTTGTTTGAGATCCCAGAATAAACATTATCTGTACATATTTACGTTTACATCTCCAACGTCAACCTCCCAAACATCTCCTAGGCTCATGTGGTTCTCTCAAGGCATTGCTGAGCCTGCCGCTAGACCATCTATCTATCACATCTCTACATTGAAACCCATCCTCCCTTGTGTACACACCCAAGAGCCTCCTTTCCAGCCATCTCCAGCTACCCACTTTTGAGAAGAGAGGTCCTGACGTGCACGTCCAGGAATCAAGGGGACTATGGAAGAGGGACAGCCTGACTCTCCCCTAGTAGCGCTCTCATGTCGTTGTTCTGGTAATCAACCTCGGTCTTTGTCACTCCAATCGAGGAGGTGGAATATTAACAGAAAGAGCCGCTAGGCACCTCTCCTCTCATTAAGACTTACTGTTAGTATTATCATAGGGCAAGGTTGTTATTAAATAAGGCTATTCACTAATCTTATAATAATTAGCTTGTCTTAATAGTAGTTATTATTATTGTTACGTAACAAACTAATCTTACTACTAGGAAGGAAGTAGGTATTTACCTGTTGAATTAGAGGGTCCCACAGAGGGCACTTTAGGGGCGCCAAAAGGGTGCGCAGAGATAGGAGTTATCAGCCTGATTTAGCCTAGTTGCTTAGCAAATATTAGAGGGACTGCTGTAGGCTTTAGCCTAGGTAGTAGGCTTTATAGAGGCCTTAGGCACCTAGAAAAGGGGTTACTAAGGGCTAAGTTAGGTAGTAAGGCTAGGCAAAAAGGTAATATAATAGTTATAGTTATATACACTATTAGATATATATATAATATATAATATATATAATATTAAACTATTACTATTACCTCTATTAATTTAATAATTAAGAGTCTTATACACTTAGAAATTAATAGTAATAAGCTTAGTAATGTAATTCCTATAAGTAAAAAGTATATAATAATAACTAATAATATAAAGATTACTTTAAAATCCTCCTCTAACTAAACTATCTAGTTTAAGTAGCTTTAGGTAAAAGCTAAAGCCTATAACCTATAGGAAGTAATTAACCTATTAGTAAGTAATTCTTATATACTTAGTAAGACTATTATAGTATTTATAAAGCACCTAATACACCTTTAGCCTTATAACTATCTAAGATACTAAGCTCTATATATAGGATTAAGCTCCTTAAGCGCTTAAGGGGTAATAGTAACTCTAATCCTAATAGCTAGTTAGAGATTACTTTTTAAGCCTATAGTAGTAACTAACTTATAGGCTAAAGGGGTCTATAAGCTTTTACTAAGTAACCTCTTTTTATATAAGAAGTAGTAAAGTAAATATACTAATACGTTAAAAAAGTATAAAATATATATATAAAAATATACCCTACTATAGGACTAGTTTAGAGATACTATAAGCATTAAGCTCTTAGAACACTATTATAAACTAAATAAGTATCTTAACTAATAAGTAAAGAAGCTTAAGAATTATATTACTAAGCGTCTAAAGGAAAGATATAATAAGGTATAAATAAAATACAAAAGAATTCTCTATAAAGGCGCTTAGAATTACCTTACTAACATAAAAGACCTTAAGAAATAGCTTCTTATATAGGAAAGTACCCTTTATAACATAAAGGCTAATAAAGTCTCTAATATATAGCACTTAAAGCATTAGTTTTAGAATGTTATAAAAGCCCTTTTAACTAGTTACCTTACCTAATAGGTATTTACCTACCTATAGTAAAGTAAGAAAGACGCTAAGAAAAAGAATCTTATAATCTCTATAATAATAAGTAATATATAAGAGGTAATAAAGCTTCTTAGTAATATACCTATTAGGTAAAAGGCTATATATAGCGCCTTTAGCCTAACTAATATAAGTTATAAAAACCTTAAAGGTAACTATAGAAATTAAAATAATAGAAACTATAGTAGTAGGAATTATAGCTATAGAGGCTACTAGTAGATATAATCTTATAAGCTAAACGCACTTTATAAGTAATCTTTATTATTATTAAGGCTTTTAGCGCCTTTATAAAAGTAAAATATACTACCTAAGTAAGAGAGGTTAAGTATAAACATAGTAAAGATACTACTTTTAAAATATATAAGCTGCTAGCTTTACCTTACCTTAGGGCACTATATTAACTACTGCTAGTATACTCTTCCTTATATACACCCTAAAGGGTAGTAAGAGAGTAAAGCAGTTAAAGCTATAATTAAAGAGTATATATAATATAACCTAAAGCTTACTAAACGCTTATAAGAGGTAAGAGTAGTAACTATTAAAAATAACTAACTATATAGTAGGTGTAGGGGAAAAATTACATTAGCCTCCTTTTACACTATAAAAAGCCTTTATTACCTAGCTTACTTAGTAATATTAGACTTAAGCTTAATAGTATATATTTTTAAATAAGCCTTTTTTTTTTTTTTCTAGTAAGAGGAGTCTTACATTATTTACTATCTTAGTAGGAATAAGTAAGGTATTCCTTTACACTATACTATATACATAATATAGTTAATCTATATATAGAGAGAAAAACCTCCTATAATTTATATAGGAGGAAAACTACCCTATTATTAAACATTAGAAGGTTAGCTTGTTTTTACCTAACATAATGTAGGATTATTATAAAGGGAAAACATAATATATAGGTAGGGTGTATTGTTATTAGAGCCTTATTATGTATATAGGGCCTAAGGCTCTACTTATGTAGGGCTCTAGTAGCTAATTAGACTTCTGCAAAAGTGGCTTCCTACAGTTAGAATTAAACTAACTGTCTGCACGTAGAGCGTACAAACGCTACTAGACGTATACTACTGCGTTATGTAGGTTTAAATAAGCCTTTATAGTTTAAGATAATAAGAGCTACATTAGTAAGTAACTTCCTATAGGCTAGTTTATAGTAACTACCTATTAAAGCATATAACACTATATAAATTAAGCTTAGGGGGCGTATAGGTACTATTATAAGGCTTACCTTATATAATGTTACTTTTTACCTTAGCCTTACAGCTAACCTAGTGTCCTTTAAGAAGCTAAAGTAATAAGGTATTTAGTAAGATATAAGCTTTAAAAATAACTACTTATAAAAGGTAGATAGGTCCTTTATAGCCTACCTTAATAATATTTATAACTAATAGGTTCTTAACTATAGGCCTTTTAAGGTAGAAGCTACTTTAGCTGCTACTATACTCTTACCTCCTATAGGCTTAGATAAAGTGCTCTAATTACGCTAATAAAATAAATACACTATAAAGATATATAGGAGGCTAATTCTTAGTAGCCTATTTACTTAGCACTATAGGCTAGGTTACTTAGGCCTTAAAATAATTAAGAGGATTATTAATATAGCTTATAGAGTGTATCTTAAAGGCTTTAATAATTATAAGATTTACACTATTAACTATAAAGCCTATATAAAAGGTAAGGCCTACTACTTAGTTAGATACAGCCTATATAAATATATAATCTATATAAAGCCTAGTAACTGCTTAGTAATTAACTTCTATAACCTAGAGGTTAGTTACTTAAGAACGCTAATTAAACTAGCGTAGAACTAATTAGATCCTATAGTTAAGATTAGTTACATAATACAAAAAAAATAACAGCAGTTAGCCTAATATAAGCACTATACCCTATTCTTATGCTGTTAACTTAGTAAGGTAGCTTATTTAAGAACATATAGTACTATAGGGGTTAGTATAGTCTACTAGAGATAGCTTTACTCTTAAGGTCTATACTACTAAGGTTAAGAACTCTTAACTATAGAGGTATTTAACCTTAAGAGGTAGGCTTATTAGGTATATATAGTTAGCTAAGATAGAATCTCTTAGGATTCTCCTATTAACTATACTTATAACCTACTAAACCTACAGTTTAGATAAATTATCCTAAAACCTACTAAAGTAACTAAATTAAATCCTCCTTTCTAATCTTATTAAGTCTAATCTTATTAACTCCTTATTCTACTTAGTTATACCTATGCTTAACCTAGATAACCTCTTTAAACTAGGCACCCCTCTTAATTATAACCCCTTAGAGGTTATAAAATAGTTTATAATAGCTTAGATAAGCTNACTCTCTATATAATATTATTACTATTAATAGCAGAATAGATAACTATATAGTAATTAATATTACTAGCGTTAGATTAGTAATCTTACTTCTTAACAGCCTAGCAGCTAATGTAGGCCTAATTATTAGGGTAAGGTAGGCCTTATAGCAGCAGCTCTACTCTTTTGTTAGTAGGATAGCCTAGAAGTAAGATAATATATTTAAAATTATAATAATAAAGGAGCATTTAGGCTAGCTGCAGGTAGTGATCTGCGCTATCTAGTAGGTGTAGTATAATTAAGGGATAGAAGTCTAAAGGTTAAAGAAAAGAGATTTTGCTAGAAGCTCTAAGGTGTTAGTTAGAAACTTAATGTAATAGTTATACTTAATATATATCACTAGACCTCTAGAAAATAAAACATGTTTATATAATGTATAGCCTAGAAGAGCCTAGAGGTTAGTTATATAAGGTATATATCTTATATAATAATTTCTAACTGTAGTAGTAGTTATATATAGAATTTCTACTTATACTAAAGAACTACTAAGATACTACTTACTATACTTATAGACTTCCTTACCTTATTAGAAGTGTAATATAACTATTAGGTAAAGGTTATTAAGACTAATAATAAGCTTCTATACTAGTTAGATATTATAAACGTAATAGAGGTATATAGTATATATCTTAAGGTAAGCGCCCTAAATATCTAAGTGTAAAATAGAGCTATAAAGTATATTACTATAGTTATTAAGTAAAAGGTATACAGTATAGTAATTGATATATACCTAATAAACGTCCTTTAGCTAAAGGTCTATATAGCTGCTACCTACCTTTATAACTATATACTGTAAGTATCTTATAGTTAGAAAACCCTATACTAACTACAGTATAAGCACTTCTAAAGTAAAGCTAACGTAGTATATACTTAGCTAGACCTTTCTTATCTATATATATATAGTTATAAAACATATATACTTACTGCTAATACCTAACCTTACTGTAATTAACGCTAATAACTAGCCTTAAGGGCCTAGATTAGCTATCTTATAAGCTATAGCTTAAGTAACTTATATTAGATATAGAGCCCTACCTATAGTAAAGTGTTTACTATATAGGATATTATTTTTAATAAGAAGGTTACCTTTAATAGTAATATTATAAAGCTTACTAATAATATATATAAAAGTAATCTATAGGAAATAGCTACTATAATTAAGCGTCTTATACGCTAAGAGGTATAAAAAAGAAGCTTTATATATATAGTAGATAAAGAAGCTAATAAGATCTAAGAGTATACTAACTATACTAAGGGGTAGAAAGCCCTAATAGTCTAACCTTTTATAGCTATAAAACTAAAAACCTTTTAAATTACAGCTATAAAGGGCTAGCCCCTCTATTACCTTATACTAAAGTAAGGTTTATATTAATAATACTCCTAATAATACTACCTCTAAAGGCCTTATTTATAACTACCTTTAGAGATATACTTAACGTAAGGAGGTAAGAAGAAGAATCTTAATCTTAAGAATAATAATTATAAGCGCTTAAAGGAGCTGATAATAATATAACTCTTAAGTATAAGCTACTAAGATAATCTTTTAAGGCTATATTTCTAGTAGGTTACTCTTACTAGAAGTAATACTTATATATTAAAGCTAAGTAGAAATAACTAGATAGCACTTATATACTATAGGAGAGGGCTAATTACCCTATTTTACTAGTAAGTGTAGGTCTACTAGGTGCGCCTATAATAGAGCTAAAAGCGTAACTAGGTATACCTAGCGTATAGCCTAATATAGGCTAGAAGCAGGAGGCAGCTAATAGGCTTACTATAAGAAGCAGTAAAGCAGCCTTTTTAATAGGTACCTACTAGAAATACCTACCTCCTCTTCTTATATTATATAGTTAGTTAGTAAACTACCTTTTTAAAAATGCTTTTAAGGAGGCTAAAAGAAGCTATTTTTATAGCTATAAGATATTAAGGTTATAAAGAGAAGTTCCTAAAGGCTCTACTTATAGTAATTAGATTCTTAACTATATATAGGTCTATATATATAAACTTAATAAGTATAGCTGCTTTATAAAGGTAAAAGTAAGGCTTATTATATATAGTAACTAATAGGTAAAAGATTTATATAATATATATATAGCTACATTAGTAGGTATATTCTTCTAAATATTAATAGCCTTAGCTACCTACTTTAACTTAAGGCTACTCTAATATAACACTATTAATATATTTATCTATATAGATATTAATAAGGAGGTGTATATAGAGTTACTACTAGGTTACTATAAGAAAGGTATTATTATATGCTTTTAGAAAGCCCTCTATAGCCTATACTAATTACCTCTCCTTAAGTAATAGCACTTTAAAGTAGGACTTATTACATAAGGTTTCTAACGTATTATAGGTAAAGATTACTACTAGCAGAAAGGCTAGATTATATTCTTCTTTTATATTAATAACTATATATTAGTATTTCTAAAGGCCTATAAGCGTATAGTAATTAAGGAGCTAAACGCCCTCTAAGTAAAGTATTACCTTAAAGGAGGCTAGAAGCTCTAGTAGTTCCTAAGCCTTAAAGTCCTATATAACTACGTAAGTAGGAAACTCTAGCTCTTATAAGCACTATATATAGAGAAGGCTATAAAACTACTTCCTATATATACTAATATTATAAATAATATATATAAATTTACCTTTATAATAAAGAAAGAGCTTCTACTGTATACTAATAATACAGTATATTATAAGATAAATAGATACTAGTAGAAGGTTAGTATAATCCTTTATACTACTATTATAATACGCCTTAATATTACTTTTATAGTAAGTAGGCTTATAAAGTTTAATTAGAACCTAAGTAAAGCCTACTAGAAGGCTGCTAACTATATATTATTATACCTTTATTATATATATTACTTCTACCTTTAATTTAGTGTTAAGCCTAGTAGTAATAAAGACGCCTTAGAGGTTACCTCTAATATAAGCTTTATAGATAATTTACTTAACTATAAAAGCTCTTAGGCCTTTATAATAAAGCTTTTTAGAGGCCTTATTACCTAGTAGGCTAATAAGTAAGATACTATTACTATATTAACTACTAAGGTAGAGCTTCTAGCGCTTTTATAAGTAGCTAAGGAAGCCCTTTTTACTAGCTAATTAATATTACGCTTATAAGTATAGCTTCCTATAAAGTGTAGCTAGCACTTAATATATATATTAAAAGCACTCTAGCCTATAAGAATATAGATATATTATAATAATTAACAAACTATTAATCTTATAACTAAGGAGCTCTTAAAGCTCTATATAAAGTTACATTATGTAGATATTTATAACTACTAGTTATAGTAGGAGGTTACTTAGTAGTATGTTAATATTATATATATACTATCTATAGAGCTTATAGTAGATAGACTTATTAAGTCTCTTAACCTATTAAAGTATAAAGCCTTTCTATAATAAATAAGTATAACTAATAAGAAGGCGTTTCTTAAGTATAACTAAGTATAAAAGCTTACTAAAGATAAGGCTTACTTAGAAGTGTAGATAATAAAGGAAGACATATAGGCTATAGAGGAGACTTATAATCTCTAACGCGTTAGTGCTTTATAAGCACTATAAGGTTATAAGAAAGCCCTTTCTAAGCGCCTTTTACGTAAGGTATTATAAAGTAAAGGCTCTGCCTTTTATAGCTATAAGCTGTAAAGGCTTATAAGAAGGCTTTCCCTAAGGGGGTGTATTAAATTAGAGGGTTCTATAGAGGGCACTTTAGGTATGCTAAAAGGGTGTATAGAGATAGAAGTTATTAGCCTAATTTAGCCTAGTTACTTAGTAAATATTAGAGGGACTGCTGTAGGCTTTACCTTAGGCAGTAGGCTTTATAGAGGCCTTAGGCACCTAGAAAAGGGGTTGCTAAGGGCTAAGTTAGGTAGTAAGGCTAGGCAAAAGGGTAACGTAATAGTTATAGTTATATATAGTTAGATACTAACCCCTATAGTACTATGTGTTTTTAAATAAGCTACCTTACTAAGTTAACAGCATAAGAATAGGGTATAGTGCTTATATTAGGCTAACTGCTGTTATTTTTTTTTGCATTATGTAACTAATCTTAACTGTAGGATCTAATTAGTTCTACGCTAGTTTAATTAGCGTTCTTAAATATACAGTTAGATATATACATAACGTATAATATATATAATATTAGCATAGACAGTTAGTTTAATTCTAACTGCAGGAATACTACTTTTATAGAAGTCTAATTAGCTACTAGAGCCCTACAAAAGTAGAGCCCTAGGCCCTATATGCATAATAGGGCCCTAACAACAGTGTAACCCACCTACGTATTATGTTTTCCTTTGTATTATGTTATACCTATATAGTGTTAGGTAAAAATAAGCTAACCTTCTAATATGTAATAAGATAGTGCTGTTTTCCTACTAAAGAAGAATAGTAGGTTTTTCTCTCTATTAGTATAGATTAACTGTATTATGTATATAGTATAGTGTAAAGGAATACCTTACTTATTCCTACTTAGATAGTAAATAATGTAAGACTTCTCTTGCTTCTAGTATATACACTATTAGATATATATATAATGCATAATATATATAATATTAACCTATTACTATTACCCCTATTAATTTAATATTACCTTTAGTAGTAGGCGCTCTTACTAGCCTACCCTTAGGTAAGGCAGTCTTATGTAGCTACCTACTGCAACCTACTTCTGCTAGGGCTAGATTTATCCTAAGCCCTAAGGTTATAAGTTTAATTCTAATATTAGTAACTTCTCTTTTTATTAAAAAGCTATAGAATTAAACTACACCTTTATATTATATATTACCTTTCTACTCCCCCTTTCTACCTAATTATGCTTCTTAAACCTACTTACCTAATTAGCTAGAAGTTAATACCTAACTCTTAAAATAATTAAGTTAGGTATTACTTTCCTTAGGTTCCTTAGATTCCCTTATAATCCCTATATCTATACCTCTATGTTAGTTATATTTCCTTTAATTATAGCCTCTTTTTATACCTAATTTACCTATCCTTCTATTTAGATAGTAAGGCTATTTAAAGCTATAATCTACTTAAAAGCGCTATTTAGATTACCTTTTATTATAATATTAGTAAAGTTATTCTTTCTATTAATCTATCTAACCTCTACTAGCTTCTACTACTTATATAATTACTAAAGTATTATAATATTAATTATAAAGCGCTTTTCTTATATAAAGCCTAGCTTAACTAGGTGCTTATATAGTAAGTATAAATTAGTGTAGATAATAGTTAGAGGTAAAGGTATTTCTAGCTTCCTTATTATTATAGTAACTATAGTAGAGATTATAACTACTATATTAATATTAGTAACTATACTATTAAAAAGGTATAGTAAAGTAAAATAGCTAGAGCAGTAAGGTAACTAGGAATAATTACTATAACCTACTAAAGCTAACGTAAGATACCTCTTAATTAGCATAAGTAACTTATCTTAATTAGAGCTATAAGGACTCTAATTAGGATTTACTCCTATAACTAATTAAGAGAGAAACTCCTATATATCTTACGTAACTATAATTAAAGGTAAATTATAATAAAAGGCTTTAGGTTAATCTAAAGAATCTATCTCTAAATTAAAAGAAAAGAATTAGTTATATATTTATTATCTTCCTAATTAGAAGTAAGCAGCTAAGGTCTAATATCTATCTCTAATTAAGACTCTTAGTTATATAATTAGGAACTAAAGAAATCTAGCACTAATAGGCACCCTATTATAATTATTCCTTAGTTTCTTATCTTCTCTCTAAAGGGAAGAAACTACCTAAAAACGCCTAATTAGTGCTAAAGAAAGAAATATCTAGTATATAGTCTACTATAATTAAGCCTTACCCTTCTTAGATCCTTTAGTAGTCTTACTAATCTTACCTATCTTATTTATCTTAGCTATCCTTATAGTATACTTTTATTCCTATATGTTTTTAGTATTATTATAAGCCTATTTACCTTAATTCTAACCTCTACTTAGTAGAAGCTAAGGTATATAAGGAGGAGTTAAGAAGGTAGCCTTATTAATTAGATTATTATATTAGTTAACTTAATTCTCTTTAGAATACTTATTAATCTATAGGTTTCTTAGATTAGTATAATGCTTAAAGAGCTTCTTATGTTAGAGAGTATAGAACTAGTAATTATATTCATTATTAATCTACTAGTTAAGTTTAGTCTAAAAAAGTATAATTTAGACCTTTTCTTAATAAGCCTAGATATTAGTAAGTAGTAAGAAATACTTAGATTAGGATAGAGGTCCCTCTGTTTTAGTATTACTAGTATCTAAAGAGTTAAGATCTATAGAGTCTCCCTTAAGTATATCCTCTATTATTATATTTAAGAGAGACTTAGTAAGTTTTATTTATAAGGTACTAGTAAAAGCTAGAGGAGGAATACTTAAAGTTTATTTATAATTATAAAACTATTAGTTAATTAGAAGAAGTTAGTAGCTTAGAGGAATAAGAAGAGTATTAATTAGAACTATTATAGCTAAAGTTATAAAAGGCTAAAACTAGTAATCTATACTTCTAGTAATACCTACGTAATGTAGTAGTATACGTCTAGTAGCGTCTATACGCTCTACACGTAGATAGTTAGTTTAATTCTAACTGCAGGAAGCTACTTTTGTAGAAGTCTAATTAGCTACTAGAGCCCTACAAAAGTAGAGCCCTAAGCCCTATATGCATAATAGGGCTCTAATAATAATACACTACACCTACATATTATATTTTCCCTTTATAATAATCCTATATTATGTTAGGTAAAAATAAGCTAACCTTCTAATATTTAATAAGATAGAGTAGTTTTCCTTCTATATAAATTATAAGAGGTTTTTCTCTCTACCTATATAGATTAATAAGTACTATGTATATAGAATAGTGTAAGAGAATACCTTACTAGTTCCTACCTAGATAGTGAATAATATAAGACTCTTATTACTATACTTCTAGTAATAAGAGAAAAGAAGGTGCTTTATATTATTAATTAAGTAATATATTAGGGTATAAAGTTAAGTAGTATTAATAGTAGCTTTACTAGAGTAATTAGAGGAGGTAGTAATAGGAGCTTAGTCTTTAAAGGAGTCTAAGGTTTAATCTTACTAACTCTTCTTTACTTAGAGCTAGTTACTATAAGGTCTAAGCCTAAGTTATTACTAAAAGGGGCTTTAAAGGTAGATTACTATTAACGTTTCTTATAGAACTATTCTTAGGTTTCTTTAAAAGATAGATAAAGAATATCTCTTATAGCGTTATAAGGGTAGGATCCTTTATACTAAAACCTATAGCTAATCTAATAGATCTAAGTAGTATATAGCTTATTACTAAAGGTTTATTTAGATATAAAAAGAGTGTCTCTTTAGATTAAGTTCTTAGTTAGGTATATAAGACTATATTAGGCAGCTGTTTAGAACTACTTAATAACGTAGAGACTACACTCCTAGCTGCTAGGCTGCTAGACTAAGTTAATAATACAGGTAGATATATTAATTAGGTTCTTAATATAGAATAGAGTATTAATATTATAGTAAAAGGTCTTTAACGTTAGGATATTATTAATAAAGAGAGCTTTTAATTAGCTGCTAGACTAAAGAGGATTATACTAGTATACTATACTATCTCTCTAATTAATAATTATACCTATAAGGGGTCTAAGGTTATTAGTAAAAAGAGGAAAAAAAACAAGATATACTAAAGTCCTAATTACATAAAGGGTCTTATAAGCCTAAGGAAGAAGGATAGGGTTAGTATTCTAACTAACGTTACTTTACTAGCTAATTAGGATAACTATAATATTATAAACTAAGGAAAGATTATAGACTATAATTTAGAGGGTAGCTCTAATCTTATCTCTTATAATTTAGTCTTTTTAAAGCAGACATTCTTATAGGTTATAGTAGTTAAAGAGAATACCTTACGCCTTCTTATAGGTCTAGCCTTCCTATAGATAATTACTATTAATATATTTAAAAGCCTTAGGTTACTACTAAAGAAAGGTATTAATATCTTTTTACTAAAGCTAGTTAGGAAAATAGAGGTTAATCTTAGTAGGAATTATATAGTTAAAGTTTATTTAGTAGGTAATTTCCCTATAGTAAGGTTAGGTTTATTAGGAGAATTAGGAGTTTATATAAGAGTTAAGGAACTAGGATTTACAGGTAGTAGTAACTTATCTAGTAGGTATAAGAAGGTAATTAATAATTTAGTTATTAGCCTAGTTACTACGTTAGTACTTAAGGGTTAAATTATAGTCTTAGTATATAAAGAAGTTCTATATCTTTATAGCAGAAAGGGTAGGGCTTAGGATAAGAGGGGAAGAGGAGGAAGTAGGAGTTAACATTATAAAGGTTAATTAGGAAGTTATATAAAAGGAATTATATATCTAGAAGGAAGAAGTATATCTAAAGAAAGGGAAGTATGTATATATATATATAGAAGTAGTATACTAGACTGCTATTAAAATTATTAATAGGTTATTATTAATAAAGAAGAAAGAAAGGTTAAAAAGGTAGAAAAAGGATAAGGGTTTTATACTGCCTAGAATAAGGGATTTATTTAAAGAAGGGTAGAAGTAATTCTTAAGTTAATTAGAAGGTATAGAGGTAGTAAATTACTCCTTTTGTTCTTTTAGCTAAAGTTAAAGTAAGGTTATTATAAATTATACTCTTTATTAAGCAGCCTTAATTATAATACTTCTACTGCAGCACCTTCCTTCCTTTAGTAACTTAAAGAGTATAAAGGGGACCTATTTTCCTTAATCCTCCTTTTTTAATCTTTCCCTCCTTTATACTTTTCTATCTATTTAGATCTAAATAAACTAAATAACTCTTACCTTCTTTAAACTAAAGTAAACCTAGTCTTAATTACTATAAATACTCCTAATAAGATTAACTTATATTATATACACTAAAACACTAGTTATAAAATTAAGCTGTAGTAGTTCTTCTTAATACTACTTATAAAAATAGAGGCTATAAGTCTTTAAGGTTATAAACTCTAAAAGGTTAATAACTACTACTTAAACGTAAGTCTCTCTTATCTAATCTAGTTATTAGAAAACGCTAATTAATATTTCTAGCTAGATCCTTAAAGTAACTATATAGGCTAGTCTCCCTTATCTAGCTAGCTTTCTATACTTAGAGCTTAAGATCCTTAATCTTTATAAAGTAAATAAGAAAATATAATAGCTTAGTAGCTTATTTTAGTTAAACATCCTAAATTAGACTATTATCTATAGGATCCTAAGTGACTATAAGCTAAGTAATAACTTCTCTTAGTTTACCTATTATATATTTATTAATAATAATATTACTAGTTATTTTAGTTTCTTTACTTAGCGTCTTACTTCTTAGACTTCTATAGTTAATTCTTTACTAATTTAAGCCTATAGTGTTTAGAATAGGGTTACTTATAATTATTATACTTATAATTTTTAGAAACACTATAGTAGCTAATTAGAGAGAAAGTAAGAAGTATAACTCCCTACTTTACCCTTCTAGGCTATATATTATGTAAACGTGTTTTATTTTCTAGGGGTCTAGTGATATATATTAAGTATAACTATTATATTAAGTTTCTAACTAACACCTTAGAGCTTTTAGTAAAATCTCTTTTCTCTAACCTTTAGACTTCTATCTAGCCTTAATTATACTACACCTACTAGATAGCGTAGATTACTACCTGCAGCTAGCCTAAGCGCTTTATCTTAGTAATAGTTAATCTGTCTTCCCTCTGCTAGGCTATCCTACTAATAAAGAAGTAGAGCCTCTGCTGTAGGGCCTACCTTACCCTAGTAATAAGGCCTATATTAGCTACTAGGCTGTTAAGAAGTAAGATTACTAATCTAATACTAGTAATATTAATTACTATATAATTATCTATTCTGCTATTAATAGTAATAATGTTATATAGAGAGTTCCTTTTATACTACTTAATAATAGAGCTTATCTAAGCTATTATAAACTGTTTTATAACCTCTAAGGGGTTATAATTAAGAGGGGCGTTAATATTAAAAAGGTTATTTAAGTTAAGTGTAGGTATAACTAAGGATAAGGACTTAATAAGATTAGACTTAATAAGATTAGAAAGGAGGATTTAATTTAGTTACTTTAGTAGGTTTTAGGATAATTTGTCTAAATTGTAGGTTTAGTAGGTTGTAGGTATAGTTAATAGGAGAATCCTAGGTTTAGTAGGTTGTAGGTATAGTTAATAGGAGAATCCTAGATTCTATTCTAGCTGATTATATATACCTAATAAGCCTACCTCTTAAGGTTAAATACCTCTATAGTTAAGAGTTCTTACTGTAGACCTTAGTAGTATAGACCTTAAGAGTAAAGCTATCTCTAGTAGACTATACTAACCCCTATAGTACTATATGTTTTAAATAAGCTACCTTACTAAGTTAATAGCATAAGAATAGGGTATAGTGCTTATATTAGGCTAACTGCTGTTGTTTTCTTTTGTATTATGTAACTAATCTTAACTATAGGATCTAATTAGTTCTACGCTAGTTTAATTAGCGTTCTTAAATAACTCCCTACTTTAAGTATGTTTCTCTTCCTAGTAAGTTTTATAATTAATATACTAACTATATATACTCTGAAAGAGAGTATAACTTTAAATTATCCTCCTCTTATTAGGAAAATAGTAGCAATCTAGGTGTTAATCCTAATAAAATAGGCTCTCTATAGTATAAGTAAAAAATAAGTAGAGATAGGGTTTTATTACTAATTCCTTAGATTATTAAGATTAAATTCCTAAAGCACTATATACTTAGTAACTATATTAAAAAGGCTTATATATAGAAGGCTAGTATATATTATAACTAGTATGCTAAGACTTCTTATATCTTAGATAATAATAAATAGGTAGTATTTAAGACTGTTTAAGAATGTAACTTATTAGATTAGAAGCTTAAGATTATAATATTAGAGGAGGACTAAATTATAGTAGAGGCTTTTTAGGATTATAGTTAAGGGATAAGATAGTAGTAGTAATCTTTAGAGTTAGGTAATAAGTTAAGGTAATTATAGTCTTTAAGTTAATTAGAAAAGGGATAGTTCTTTATATATCTTATCCTCTTATATCTTTTACTAGACTAAGTAAAAAGGATAATTATAGTAGAAGAAGACCTATGTAACGCAGTGGTATACGTCTAGCAGCGTCTGTACGCACTTTATGCATGCAGACAGTTAGTTTAATTCTAACTGCAGGAATACTACTTTTATAGAAGTCTAATTAGCTACTAAAGCCCTATAGAAGTAGAGCCCTAGGCCCCACATGCATAATAGGGCTCTAGTAACAGTGCACCCCCTCCCTACGTATTATGTTTCCTTTATAAAGTATTATATTCTATATAGTGTTAGGTAAAAACAAGCTAACCTTCTAGTGTTTAATAATAAGGTAGTTTTCCTTCTATATAAATTACAAGAGGTTTTTCCCTCTATATATAGATTAAATATATTATATATATAGTATAGTGTAAAGGAATACCTTACTTATTCCTACTTAGATAGTGAATAATATAAGACTCCTCTTGCTGTTATAGTAGAAGAAGAACTAAATAAATAAGAAATATATCCCTATTATAAACATAAGGAAATAAAGTAAGGATTAGTTATATAAAATAAACTTTATAGGAATTAAGAAATTATATAGGAACTAAGAGATAAAGAAAAATAAAAAGATTAAAAAGGCGTAGTATATTATTATAAGAATGTAACTTATAATTAAGTTACTTTATAGATTAGATTATTAGGTTTATCCCTAGAGTTAAGGTTAGAAACGTTAGTTAAATATTAGAAATAGAGTCTTAATCTAGTAGTAAGTTATTATTTAGAAGTAAATCCTTTAGATTAGTAGTAATCTTAGAGTAGAGATTAGATTTATTAAGGGAAATAAAAAGGCCTTTAGGACTCTTTATAAACTTCTTAAGTTAATTACTAGTATAAGTAGCTTTAGTAATAAGAGTACTAGAGAGAGTTTTAAGTTAGAATAAAGTGCTAGATAGGCTAATTAAGTAAATTTAGAAGGGTTTATTCTAGTAGTAGTTAAGCTTCTTAGTAGTAAATATATTAAGTTTTTGCTAGATGTTAAAAATAAGAACTAAATTACCTATTTGTAGTTAATCCTTATAGAGAGTATTTAAATAGGTAGTATTAAACTAATTATAAGTTTATATTTAGTATTAAGTAGCTATATCTATAGCCTATTATTAGTCTTTATCTAGTTATAAAAAGGCTTAGAGTTAGATCTAGGTCTCTTAGTCCTAAGTTATTAGTGTGTTTTAGTTAAGAACTCTCTAAGTTACTATATAGTTCTTAATTAGAGTAATAGTATATTATCTATAAATAAGGTAGAAAGGTGTGTAGCCTATAGACGTATAGATAGTAGTATAGTTAGTAAAGAGGGTAGTTATAAGTATAGGCTAAATGTCTTTAGCGTCTTAATTAGGCTAGATATAAAGAGTATAGGTATTTAGTTAATAGTCTTTCTTAAGAAGTCTATTTATATAGGGATTATATATAGAGGTTACCTTACATTAGGAAGCGTAATATTAATTTAGTAGTGTAATAACGCCTATATTCTTATATCCTCTATTAATAATTAGAGTGCTATAGATACTATATTAATAGATAATATCTTCCTAGATAAATATAGCTATATTTTTTAAAGTAGCTTAATGTATAATATAGGCTTTAAGGTAACTAGTAAACTTATAATAGGCCTTAATAACTTTCTATTTACTAATATACTAAACGTTAAGTAATACTTATATAAATAGTTATAAGATTAGGTTAGTAGAGGTATGTAGATTATTAAATTACCTTAATTACGCTTTTTAATAGGCCTTATACGTTAAGATTAGTTTATAGATCTAGGTATATATACCTAGCTAGTAGAACTATTCTATAAGACAAAAATACATTACCTCTTATCCCCTATACCCTAATTTGTTATATACTTTATTAATAAGTTTATTATAATAGCGCTTATTATTAATAACTTAGGAGGGCTAGGGTTAAGTAGTTATTCTTTATTTAAAAAGGATTCTATTATAAATAATAAATTAAGTAGTAACTTATCTAAATTAGTAGTAGTAAGAATATAAAATTCCTAGTGGCTGTTTAAGTGTAAAAAGGAAATATATAATCTATTTTAAATGTAGTAACTAGTTCTTAGTAGGTAAGAGGAAATTAGCTAGAATATTAATTTAGCTAGGTTAATTAGTAGAGTTATCTAGGTAGGTATAGGCAGTAAGAAAGAAATTATTAGCTATATATATTTAAAGGACCTTAGCGTTAATAAAATCCTTAATATTCTCTTTTATATCTGCCTTATATAGATTAGAAGGTCTAGAAGGCTTATATAAAAGCCTATTAGCAGCAGTGTTCTTCTTCCTATTAATATACTTAATCTTAAAATTAAAAAGTCTAATCTAAGTAAGCTAATATATTATTATTATAGAAGGTAAATTATCTGTAGCTCTATTAATCTAGGTAACTAAGACCCTTATATTAGTCTTAAAGAGGAAGTTAACGCTAAAAAGGTAGTTATATAGTTATTTAAGAGTTATAAGGACGCCTCTTATTTCTAATTTACCTAAATTATAGTTAAGTTCTACGCTACGCTAAATACTACTTTTAAATTAAGTAACAGTCTATAGATTATTAAAGATCTAGCTAAGTATATATTCTTAACCTTTAATACTTATGTTAGTAGTAAGAATAATTTAGCTAGTATTAGGACTATAGTTAATTAGAATAAAAATAGGTGTAGAGGTAAGTACCTACTTAAGAGTGTTTATAGCCTTAATCTAAGGAGGACCCTAAGAGAAAGGCTAATTCTTACCTAAAAGAGAGTATAATAGTAAGGCTTTCTTTAAGAAGTATTTAACTTAAACCTTATAAAAGGTAATAATCCTAAGAAATAATTAAACGTTTAGAACACTTTTATATTTTTCCTACTTAAGAATCTTAAAGATCTTTACCTAATTAGGTTTCTTACCTTTAGTACTATAAATATAACCTATAATTATAGTAGAAGTGTAACACTATTAAGACTTAGCTTCTAAAACTATATAGCTAGCTAATTTAATATTAAATAGGACTTAATTAATATTATGTAAATACTTATAGATAAATTATTAAATACTAAGGTAGTTAGGAAGCTCCTTATTATTATACTAAGATTAAGGACCTTTAATAGCTATATTATTAATAAAGGCATTATAGTATTTTAGAATTAGATTATAAAGAATTCTTATTATAATCTAATAAAACTAGGTAACTAAGTTTATACCTCCTATAGGGAGTATATAGTACTAATAGAGGCTAAGAGAGGTTAAAAAGGTTATTAGATTATAGCTCTTCTTATTAAGGGAGACCTAATTATAGCTAGAGAAGAAGTCTAAGAGGGAAATAAACTAGTTAGTTATAAATTCTTCTAAAAAGGTATCTACATTAGGTAGTTACTAAGTATCTTAAAAGGTAATACTATTAACTTAAGTTACTAAATTAATTAGTTAGAGACTATTAACTTTTTTTATAACTAAGAACTATTTAATTTAAGAACGCTAATTAAACTAGCGTAGACCTAATTAGATCCTGCAGTTAAGATTAGTTACATAATGCAAAAAAAACAACAGCAGTTAGCCTAATATAAGCACTATACCCTATTCTTATGCTATTAACTTAGTAAGGTAGCTTATTTAAGAACATATAGTACTATAGGGGTTAGTATAGTCTACTTAATACTAGATTAACTTACTAGAGATAGCTTTACTCTTAAGGTCTATACTACTAAGGTCTGCAGTAAGAACTCTTAACTATAGAGGTATTTAACCTTAAGAGGTAGGCTTATTAGGTATATATAGTTAGCTAGGATAGAATCTAGGATTCTCCTATTAACTATACCTACAACCTACTAAACCTACAGTTTAGATAAATTATCCTAAAACCTACTAAAGTAACTAAATTAAATCCTTCTTTCTAATCTTATTAAGTCTAATCTTATTAACTCCTTATCCTACTTAGTTATACCTACGCTTAACCTAAATAACCCCTTTAAACTAAGCACCCCTCTTAATTATAACCCCTTAGAGGTTATAAAACTATTTATAATAGCTTAGATAAGCTCTATTATTAAGCAGTATAGAGGGAACTCTCTATATAACATTATTACTATTAATAGCAGAATAAATAACTATATAGTAATTAATATTACTAGCGTTAGATTAGTAATCTTACTTCTTAACAGCCTAGCAGCTAATATAGGCCTAATTATTAAGGTAAGGCAGGCCCTATAGCAGCAGCTCTACTCTTTTGTTAGCAGGATAGCCTAGAAGTAGGATAACATATTTAAAATTGCAATAATAAAGGAGCACTTAGGCTAGCTACAGGCAGTAATCTACGCTATCTAGTAGGTGTAGTATAATTAAGGGATAGAAGTCTAAAGGTTAGAGAAAAGAGATTTTACTAGAAGCTCTAAGGATACTATTAGTTAGAAACTTAATATAATAGTTATACTTAATATATATTACTAGACCCCTAGAAAATAAAACACGTTTACATAATATATAGCCTAGAAGGGTAACTAAGAACTATAGATTTTAGTAAGTAGTGTAACTCTCCTTAATAATACCTTATTAGATATATTATCTAATTATATTAAAGACCTATAGAAGAAGGGCTTTTAGAATTAAAATACCCTTAGCCTACTATACCTTATATAGAATTATCTTAATAACCTATAGAGGTGTAATTATTATATTAAGCTATCTATATTTAGTAAAGTCCTAAGCTAAAGCCTTTTCCTAATTAAGAAGAATCTACTTAAGGAGGTCCTTCTCTTATAGGAGTAAGTAGTCTAAATCCTAAAGAATGCTATTAAGTTAGTTATATATTAGTCTTAATTAGGGTTTAATATCTAAGAACTTAGTTATAATTAAGTTAGAATAAGGCTCTAATTAGTCCTAAAGCTTATCTTTAATGTTATTAACCTTCTTAAGCTTCTAGAGAGGGTCCTTATCTAGGCTTAATCTATTAGATAGTATATTATCTACTAGGTGTATTTTCTTATCCTTAGTCTTATATATTGCTTTCTAATCTAACTTCTAGATATAGTAGGTAATAGCCTAGTTAGTTATCTTAAACTACTAGATTGCTTTCTTATAGTGCGTTATAATCTAGTAGGTTATAGTATATTCTTTTTATTAGGTAACTAGCTTTATAGCTAGATTAGAAGAAGCGTTACTAGTAATAGTAGGGTTATATTAATGCTTCTAAGTATCTCTTTAGGTAATTATTATAATTCTCTAAATTTAGGCTATATATAGGCTAATTATATTCTTTATTATAACTATTATAATATTATCTACTTAGTCCTAATTAAAAATAGCAGCTACTTACTTATTATTATCTAAGTTAAGGTTTAGGTAAAAGTTATTAGTACTAGTAGTATTCTTAGTGTTACTACTAGTCTTTAGTTTCCTAAATTAAAAACCTCCTAAAGGTACTAGTCTAGTTACAGTAAGATATCTATAACCTCTAAAAAGTTATTAGTCCTAATTACTCTAATAGGAACTCTAATCTAAGTGTCTTTAGTATATATAAGGGTAGTAATTAGGTTATTACTATATCTAAATAAAAGCTTAATGTCTTAAATAAAAGGAAGTCTAAAGAGAAGTTAATTAGAGGTCTTATACTTATCCTTAATAGAAAAAGATATTATAACCTTATATTTATTAATCTAAATATTAGTAAGGTAGAATCTATTAAAAAGTATAGGATTATTATTCTTAAAAGTCCTTATCTTAAGCTAGGTGTAAGTATATAGAATCTCTACTAACTTAGCGTACTATTTTAAGAGGATATTAACTTAGGTATTAGTGTTAAGAATTATAGAGATAGTAAAGCCCTTATTACTCTAATTAACACTTAATATTTAGACTTTAAGCTAAAGGTAAGTATTTAAGATAATAGAGGCTAGAATCCTAGCAGTAGGCTTAAACCCTTTAATATATCTAATTATTATAGAGAGAGAGGCTTTAAAAGTTATACTGCAGTTATAATTATTAATTAGCTTCTTAATATAGGCTTTTTACTAACTTATCTTAGTAATATTAACTAGAGACTTTAGTACCTTAATTAGGACTCTATTAGTATTAGTATAACCTTAATTATAAAGTATAGCTCCTATTATAGCGTTAAACTCTAGTTAGATCTTCCTTAAGATCCTAATAGGAAGTAATACTAAGGCGTCTAGTTTCTTTTTAGTAAGCCTTTAGGCCTCTTACTGCAGATTAAGCTCCCTAGGCTAGTTAGCAGTTATAATCTTAGTTACATTAAGTAGCTTCTTAATCTGCTAATTAGGGAACTCCTTAGGAGATATTTAAGAATGCTAATTAAACTAGCGTAGAACTAATTAGATCCTATAGTTAAGATTAGTTACATAATGCAAAAAAAATAACAGCAGTTAGTCTAATATAAGCACTATACCTTATTCTTATACTGTTAACTTAGTAAGGTAGCTTATTTAAGAATATATAGTACTATAGGGGTTAGTATAGTCTACTAGAGATAGCTTTACTCTTAAGGTCTATACTACTAAGGTTAAGAACTCTTAACTATAGAGGTATTTAACCTTAAGAGGTAGGCTTATTAGGTATATATAGTTAGCTAGAATAGAATCTCCTAGGATTCTTCTATTAACTATACCTATAACCTACTAAACCTATAGTTTAAATAAATTATCTTAAAACCTACTAAAGTAACTAAATTAAATCCTCTTTTCTAATCTTATTAAGTTTAATCTTATTAACTTCTTATCCTACTTAGTTATACCTACGCTTAACCTAGATAACCCCTTTAAACTGGGCACCCCTCTTAATTATAACCCCTTAGAGGTTATAAAACAGTTTATAACAGCTTAGATAAGCTTTATTATTAAGCAGTATAGAGGGAACTCTCTATATAACATTATTACTATTAATAGTAAAATAGATAACTATATAGTAATTAATATTACTAGCGTTAGATTAGTAATCTTACTTCTTAACAGCCTAGCAGCTAATATAAGCCTAATTATTAGGGTAAGGTAGGCCCTATAGCAGCAGCTCTACTCTTTTGTTAGTAGGATAGCCTAGAAGCAGGATAATATATCTAAAATTATAATAATAAAGGAGCACTTAGGCTGGCTGCAGGTAGTAATCTACGCTATCTAGTAGGTATAGTATAATAAAGGCTAAATAGAAGTCTAAAGGTTAGAGAAAAGAGATTTTACTAGAAGCTCTAAGGATACTATTAGTTAGAAACTTAATATAATAGTTATACTTAATATATATTACTAGACCCCTAGAAAATAAAACACGTTTACATAATGTATAGCCTAGAAGGGCATCCTTAGGAGATATGTTCTTTATATTATCTAACAGCTAAGGTTATTAAGAGATTATCTTCTTTAGGGCAGTAGGTAAAAGTAGTAAAGGTGTCTAATTAGTATCTTCCTTAGAGTTATTAAAGTTAATTTCTATAATATACTAGTCTTTATCTATAAATATAACTTTTCTTAGCTTAATTAGGGGTAGTAAGGTAGGCTTCTTTACGCTATAAGTTATCTTAGTATAAGAATTAGTAATTAGCAGTAGGTTCTTCTAGAGTTAACCTCTTATAATAGTATAGATATTAGTATAATTTTAGTTAGCTAGATCTAGGTATACTATATATATATATTAGACTAGGACTTAAGAAGTTAAGGAAGGTAAGGAAGAGGAAGATTACTAAGAGAGGCTAAGCTGCTAATTAAGGATCTCTTAGATAAGTTACTTATAGTTATTATTAGAGGATATATTTATAATATAGGTAAGAAGGGTAACCCTATTAGCTATACTATATAATTAGCTCTTATTAATAACTGTAAACAGTATTTTATTAAGAGGGTTCTAACTATTATGTTTTCTATAGAACTAGCTTCCTCTAATTAGGATTATAAGTTAAGCGTTCTTATCTAGGGTATACTAATTACAGTCTTAGATAATATAGTAGGAGTTAGAGTAGCAGTACTAATACTAGTCTCTAGGGCTTATAACCTAAGGTTAATTAGGCACTATTATATTAACTTTAAAGATCCTAACTAAACTTTATAGTTAAATAGTATTTTAATAGATTTTTAACTTACTTATCCCTTAAGCTAAGTTCTAATTAGTTATATTAGGAGCTAGCTAGTTAATCTAGATGTTAACTATAGGTTACTAAGGTTACTAGTAGTTTAAGTATTAGTAACTAGGGTTATTTTAGGGTTATTAGGTAGTTAATTAAGAAAGTAGGTTATCTAAAGCCTAATTAGTAGTAAAAAGAGAGGTATACTCCTTTTTATATATAATAGTGTTAAGAAGTCTAGCTTTAAAGGTAGTATACTTAGTTAATTAGATAAACACCTTAAGGGTTATACTAATCTTATTAGCAGCCTTTTAGATAGTGTCTTTATAGAACTACTTATAGATTATCTTAATTAGGCTTTTATTAGAGATAGTATATAGGTTCTATCTCTTAGCTTAGGCTATAATGTTATTAATTTTAGTAAAAAGCGCTTAGGTAGAGCTTAGATTAGAGGTATAGATAGGAGATTCTTTAGTAACCTTCTTAATCTACTCCTCTTTATTAAGAAATTAGTTAGTATTTTACTAACTATACTTCTTTATAAGAAAGGCTTAGCCCTTAGACTAAGGTAGGTATCTAATTATATTCTTAACTAAAGTCTAATAATTACTACCTATAGTGTAGGTAGTAAGCTTACCTCTAAATTAGTTTAGAACTCTTAAGATCTTATATTAGTCCTTAAACTTCTTTAGGAACTTAATAATATTATCTTTCTTAAAGGTTATAGCTTTATTTTATTTAGGAAAAGGGATCTTATAGAAGTTTAGGTTCTCTAATAAGTTAGTTAAGGTAACTATAGGAGTTAGGCTCTAAGGGGTCTAAGCCTAGATATATATAGTAATTACCTTAAGGAGAATATTAATTAAGGCATTAGTAGCTAAGATAGGACTAAAAGCTTATAGAGAGTTAACTAAGTCCTTTAAACTAAATACTTATCTTATCTAATTAGAAGAAGTTAGTCTACCCTTATTATTAGAGGATTTAGCTAGAATAGGCTCTTAGAATGTAGTAAAAGTAAGGCTAGTAGGTTATCTATTAATTAGGATAGTAGGAGCTAGAGACTAAGAAAGGTCTCCCTATAGAAAAGAAGTATAGTTATTACTTATTTTAGTAATTAGATATTAGTTATTAAGGTTATTAAGAATTCTAATAATAGTATATTAGTTAAAGCTCTCTAGGTAAAGCCTTATAAATATAGAAGTAGCTCTTCCTAATAGCTAAAGTAAAGTTATAGTAGTAATTAGAGTTACCTTTATAATTAGAACTAGTCCTTACCTTATAAATATTAATAGTTTTAGCTAGAAGTGCTTATAGACCTACTTTAATATTAGCTAGAACTATTAGATCTATTAGTAAAGACTTATTATTACCTAATCTATAAATATCTTTAACTTAATAACCCTATAAGTTCTAATTAGACTAATATTAAGCTTCTAAATAGAGTAGCCTAGTAGAGGATAATCTACTTACATAATTAAATATATCCTCCTAAAGACTCTTAAGTCTTCTATAGTAACTTAGTTTTTATATTTATAGCCTATAATATTAGATATTAGTAATTTTAATACTTATTACTTACCTTATTAATTAACTTATAGTTATTTCTACCTAATCTAGTAGGCTTACTGCTTACGTCTTCTAATCTACTGTTATCTTAGTAGTTTTTAGGGTCTACTATATTCCTTTATCTTTTTTAAATAAATCTATTACTTATCTTATTATTACTTTCTTACTTAGTTACTATACTGCTATATAATTAGGCTTCTACTGCTTACTTTTAGTTCTAATTAGTTATCTCTTATCTTTAATTACTAGTGTATATTACTTTTTTAGATTTCTAGAAGAGGAGACTATTAAAAAGGTGTAGTAAAGTAAAATAGCTAGAGCAGTAAGGTAACTAGGAATAATTACTATAACCTACTAAAGCTAACGTAAGATACCTCTTAATTAGCATAAGTAACTTATCTTAATTAGAGCTATAAGGACTCTAATTAGGATTTACTCCTATAACTAATTAAGAGAGAAACTCCTATATGTTTTATATAACTATAATTAAAGGTAAATTATAATAAAAGGCTTTAGGTTAATCTAAAGGATCTATCTCTAAATTAAAGGAAAAGAATTAGTTATATGTTTGTTATCTTCCTAATTAGAAGTAAGTAGCTAAGGTCTAATATCTATCTCTAATTAAGACTCTTAGTTATATAATTAGGAACTAAAGAAATCTAGCACTAATAGGCACCCTATTACACTATATACCTTAGAAGCAAGAACAATTTATATAACCTTTTTTAACTTTATAGAGCTAAAATAGACTATATTACTCTTAATATTAAAGGTTTCCTTATTATTATTAATATCTTTATTTATAAGAAGAATAATAAAGCTAATCTATAATAAAAAGTTAGTGTTATTTATAAATAATCTATCTATAAAGATAAAGATCTTAACTATTAATAGGTAAAGAGGTATAAAGTTAAGACTGTAATTAATTAAGTCTCTTTACTATTAGAGGTGTTAATTAAGGGCTTTAATCTATACTTAATTAGGGTGCTAATACTAAGCTGTAGTAGATAAGTTAAAGGCTGCCTCTAGTTAACAGATAGAGGTAATATATATACCTTATACTTATTACTTTATGTATTTATTTATAGCTTCTTTTAAGTTAGTATTAACTAGCTTAATCTTTTTCTCTTACCTTTTTTGCTTTAAGGAAACCTTACTACTATTATTAATTATAATAATACCTTTATTAAATATAAGGGGATTAGTAGTTAATAGGTATTCCTTTAGCTTAGCCTTAAGATAAGCCTTTATAATCTTTTCTTCCTTTATTACATTAAAGGGAGTATTACTTAACCTAATTATATTATTAGTTTATATCCTAATTAGGCTAAAGGATAGGTTTCTAGTTATAGTTAGCAGTAAGTAAAGGTTATATAAGGTTATCTGTATTATTAACTTATCCTTATAATAGGTGTTATATATAACCTACTAGTGTGTACTAGCTTCTATAATGCTATATAATAGCTTTACTACCTCTATAATAGTCCCCTTTAGGTATTAGTTATAGATCTAGGTTAGTAAGTAAGCTAAGATTATATAATTAAGCTAGAATGTTAATTAAGTATACGCCTAAGTAATATCTCTTAACTATAACTTAAAGCTATCTTAGGTTAATAGAGATAGTGTAATAGTAAGGATTAGATGCTAGCTTAGTTACTATATTATAAGTAACTAAGTTAATATTACTATTTTTCTATTATCTATATAACCCTATATTACTAAATAGGACTTCTTAAATAGAGCGTCTATAGCCTTATTCTTAATCTTATTAATAATATAAGACTTAAAAATACAGCCTCTATACTTACCTTAATTATATAGGATAAAGTTAAACACTCCTTACTTAATTAGGGTATTAATTTCCTTTATAGTAAATACCTTAAACAGTAGGCTAAAGGTAGTAATAATCCCTTTTACCTAGAGTTCCTTAGAGAGTATATAGTTAGCTACCTCTCTCTTAGTAAGGTAAATAGTAAGGATCTTATTATTAATAGTAACAGTAAGACTAATATTCCCTTAGATATCTTCCTTAATTATTAGAGTTATATTAGGAGTACTGTTATTACTATTAGGGTTATAATAGTATAGCTTAATACTAGTTAATTAAAAGGATTAAGGGCTATTAACGTTAATAATATATTTCTTACCTTTTATGTTAATTAGGTAGAAAGGGCTAGTCTAGCTCTTATTCTCTTACTATATATAGACCTTTAATCTAATAGCTAGTTTCTTAATACTAGAGGTGTCTAGTCTATTATTATTATAGGCTAGGATTATATAGAGTAGTAGAGTTACTAATAGTAAGGTAGAGATTAGTTAGTTATATTATTTTAATCTACTATTATAGGCTTTACTATAGATAATAAGTATAAGTAAAGCCTATATATAGAACAACCTTTTACTAACTACAGCCTACCTAGTAGGCTGCTAGTTATCCCTTAGAGAGCAGCTAGAGTGTAGATTCTTTTATCTCCCTTCTTTAGTATAGATATATTTAATTAAGGCACCCCTATTATTAACTAATAATAGCCCTACCCCTTATATATCTACACTTAACTAAACCCTAGCGTCCCTCTAGTGCTTTACTAATCTACTATATATCTATACTATAGACGCCTTAACTAACTAAGAGGTCCTAAAGGCTTAGATTACTATAGCAGTAAATACTATAGTAAGTCCTCTCTAGTAGAGGATTATTAAGCTTACTAACAAACTATTAAGGTAGATTAAGACTATACCTATAACTAAGAATATAACCCTAAGCTATACTACTAGTAGGCCTCTAGTAGTCCCCTATAAGACTATCTAATATAAACCTCTACCTAACCTATTAAAGTTCTTAGGTAAGAGAAGTAAATATACTAGCTAAGCCTAGTAGATAAGAGATAAAATTACTATAGACTAGTAGTTTTACTAATCTAAAAGAGAAGTTTAATACCTAATTAACTTCTACCTAGAAACTAGTCCTTAGTAAGTAGTTACTACTTTCTACGTTTTAAGAGGTAATAGTAGTATATATAACCCTAAAAACTTTATAGTATACCTTAACTAAATATATAAAGACTTAAATACTTAGTTCTATACTACTATGTTACTATACACCCTCTACTAAAGAGAAAATTAGTCCCTTTTTAACTTCCTACTAAAGTAGGAGAGAGTTCTAGCTAAAGCTAATAAAGGCAGCTAGGTAGATAATATAAAAATTACCCTCCTTAAAGGAGCTCTAAAGCCTAGTCTATAGAGAAGCTTAATAGTAGTTAACCTACTAGTAGACTATAGTAGTTAGCTTATAAGAGTCTAGACTATATTAAAGAAGCTAGACTATATAAACTTCTATAGGTTAAAGCACCTAGTAACTACCTAAGTTAACTATAATAGAGATATCTAAATAATAGGTACTATTAAGGCTTATAAGGTTAAAGCCTTAAAGGACTATAGCTTCTTTAGTAAAGAGGAAATATAATATTACTACTATTACTATAAAAGGGGCTACCTAAAGTAGGATTACTTAAAGCACACTAAGGCTAAGACCCTCTAAGTATCTAAGGCTATAAAGACTATAGCACTACTCTAACTACTAATACCTACCTACTCTAATAAAGAGGTTAACTAATTAACTAAAAATATAGACTTAGAAAAAGAGTAGCTTAGGTGTAAAGTTAGGTATTTAAGCCTACTAGAGAGGAATAAGAGAGGTAGAAGGTGTTTAAAAAGAAGAGCTATATAGAGAGCTTATTAGCTTTAATTATAGTATAAGTTAATAAAGAATATATTATAGAAGCCCTACTAGACACTAGGTGTAATACCTACGCTATAGTAAATTACACCTTTACTTATTCTCTCTACTTACTGCTTATAGACTACACTAAATATACACTTAGTGCCTTTACTAATAGAAGTGTAATAGTCTACACCTAAAGAGTAGCTACTCTCTAGCTAGAGGTTAGTAGTTATATATAGACTATCTATATATATATTATTAATAGTCTAAATAAGAATATATTCCTTAGAAAACTATAAATAGAAACTAACTATATAGTATATAATATAGGAAAGTAACTAGTCTACTATAGTGTAAGATAGGTAAAAGCCTACCTTACTACCTAGAAGGAGCTAGTATAACTATAAGAGATTTACTCTACTTAGTTCTTATTAGCCTTATTATTTATAATAGTATGCTAGTAAGTTACCTAAGAGAAGCTACCCTCTAGAGGAGTAGTAGTATAGGTAATATCTATTAGCTTAAAGGATATTAAGATAGTATTAAGGCCTAAGAAGCCTATAGACCTTAATAAAAAAATACTAGTAGACCTTTTAGAGGAATTCTACCTATTATTTAATCTAGTAAAAGTAAATTCCTTACTACCCTTTTAACTAAGTATTAACTATAAGATTAACCTAAAAAAGAGGCTAGATAGTAAGAAGCTAGCGCTCCCTTAGGGACCTCTATATAATATATCCTATAAAGAGCTTCTTATCCTAAAGAAGACCCTAGAGGACCTTCTAGATAAAGGCTTTATATATACTAACAGCTCTGCTGCTAGAGCGTTAGTGCTTTTTATAAAGAAGCTAGGAGGGGGACTTTACTTCTATATTAATTACTATATACTTAACCTTATTATAAAAAAAGACTACTATATACTACCCTTAATATTAGAGACTCTCTAGAGGGTAGCTACTACTAAGTAGTATACTAAGCTAGATGTTATTACTACATTCTATAAGATCTAGGTTATAAAGGGGTATAAAGGAAAAATAGCCTTCTATATAGGATATAGCCTATTTAAGTAGCTAGTTACCTCCTTTAGCCTTACTAAGGCGTTAGTAACCTTCTAGCAGTATATTAATACTATTCTCTAGAAATACCTTAATAACTTTATTATAGTATACCTTAATAATATACTTATCTTTATAAGTAGCTCTAAGAAGGACTATATAGATAAGGTACGCTAAGTGCTATACACCTTAGAAGTAGCTAGTCTTAACTTAGACCCTAATTTAAGAACGCTAATTAAACTAGCGTAGAACTAATTAGATCCTACAGTTAAGATTAGTTACATAATGTAAAAAAAAAACAACAGCAGTTAGCCTAATATAAGCACTATACCTTATTCTTATGCTGTTAACTTAGTAAGGTAGCTTATTTAAGAACATATAGTACTATAGGGGTTAGTATAGTTTAATACTAGATTAACTTACTAGAGATAGCTTTGCTCTTAAGGTCTATACTACTAAGGTCTACAGTAAGAACTCTTAACTATAGAGGTATTTAACCTTAAGAGGTAGGCTTATTAGGTATATATAGTTAGCTAGGATAGAATCTCCTAGGATTCTCCTATTAACTATACCTATAACCTACTAAACCTACAGTTTAGACAAATTATCCTAAAACCTACTAAAGTAACTAAATTAAATCCTCCTTTCTAATCTTATTAAGTCTAATCTTATTAACTCCTTATCCTACTTAGTTATACCTACGCTTAACCTAAACAACCCCTTTAAACTAAGCACCCCTCTTAATTATAACCCCTTAGAGGTTATAAAACAGTTTATAACAGCTTAGATAAGCTCTATTATTAAGCAGTATAGAGGGAACTCTCTATATAATATTATTACTATTAATAGCAGAATAGATAACTATATAGTAATTAATATTACTAGCGTTAGATTAGTAATCTTACTTCTTAACAGCCTAGCAGCTAATATAGGCCTAATTATTAGGGTAAGGTAGGCCCTATAGTAGCAGCTCTGCTCTTTTGTTAGCAGGATAGCCTAGAAGTAGGATAACGTATCTAAAATTGTAACGATAAAGGAGCACTTAGGCTGGCTGCAGGCAGTAATCTGCGCTATCTAGTAGGTGCAGTACAATTAAGGGGAAGTAGAGATTTTGCTAGAAGCTTGTTAGTTAGAAACTTAATGTAATAGTTATACTTAATATATATTACTAGACTCCTAGAAAATAAAACACGTTTACATAATGTATAGCCTAGAAGGGTAACTTAGACCCTAATAAGTATAAGTTTATAGTTAATACTATAAAATATATAGGCTTTATTATTAATATAGAGTAAGGCTTATTCTATAACTTAAATAAGGTTAAAGCTATTATTAAGTAGCTAATACTTACTAGCGTAAAAAGGGTATAAAGTTTCTTAGGATTTATAAATTACTACTGTATTTTCTTTTTAAACTATATAACACTTATAGAACTCTTAATAGCCCTTATAAAGAAGAGGGTAACCTTCTAGTAGTTACTAGTAGAAGATATAGCCTTCTAATACCTAAAAGAGCTTTTTATAAAGTAACTAATACTTTACTAGTTTAACCTAGATACCCCTACTACTATAGAAACTAACTGCTTTAGCTATACCTTAGGAGGGGTAATATCTTAAGAAGATAAGAATAAGAATACTTATATAGTAGCCTACTACTTATAAAAGCTTATACTTATATAATATAACTATCTTATATATAATAAGGAGTTATTAGCTATACTAATATACCTCTAGGTGTAAAGGGTAGAGCTCTAAAGTACTACTAGGTTCTAAGTGTTAACTAATTACTAAAGCTTATAGTGCTTTATAAAGAAGTAATAGCTTACTAAACAGTAGAGCTAGTAGGTAGAGAAGCTTACTTAGTATAACTTCTACCTTAAGTATAAGCCTAAAAGATTAGTAGTAGTCCTAGATACCTTATCTTATAGAGAGCAGAATATACTAAAGAGATAGAATAATAAGAGAGAGTAGGGCTAGGTTATCTAAGTTATCCCTAATAAGGCCTAGCTAGTCTCTACCTAGCGTACTACACCTAAGATCCCTAATATAGTAGTCTTCCTAAGTAATAATAAGCTGTAATAGTAATAGAATAATATAGTAGCTAGTAATAAGTCTTAGAGATAATAGCTTACTACGCTTTATCTCTATAATATAACGCTTATATAACTTATAACTATAACTATAAATATACTATAGTTATATACTAACTATAGTTATAATACAGTATTATTAATACTGTATATACTGTATACTGATAAAGCAGAAGAAACTAGAAGAAACTGCTAGAAACCTCTCTAAGGCTTATACTTTAACCTAGATAAAATAACCTTTATACTAGGCCTATTTAGGCAAGAGGATACGCAATCTACGCGTAATTAACTAGAGAATCACGTGGTAAGGGTTAGGACTTAACCCTAACCCTAGTGGAGCTAGAATAGGTATAAAAGGATAGGTTTCCTTCCTTTTAGACCTATTCCTACTCTTCTTCTATAGACTAAGCTGCTTAAGCTAATAAATACTATAACTATTATTCCTCTTTATCTTATTTACTTATATACGCCCCTATATACCTTAAATAATAAGGACTACTAAAGAGTATATATTACTATATACTAGTAGGCTTATAGCTTTCTGCTAGAGCTTTAGCTAAAGATATAGATTATAGAGTGCTATATTAACTAATACTATTAGCTTATTTTTAGGGATAAGATATAGGTCCTAAGAAGCTATAATTTAGATTATCCCCTTAACTAGCTGTAAATAGTAATTATATAGAAATTATATAATATACTAACTACTGCCTACCTAGGGCGTAATAGGACGCTAGAACTAATTATATAAAAGTAGTACTAGCTACACCTAGGGAAACTAGTTAGAATGTTTGTTAGTAACTATAACGTCTGTAGTTATAGCTATATTTAGCAGTAAGCTAAGAAAGGCCTACTGCAGCCCTTACTAGTGCCTAGCTAAAGGTAGTTAGAGATTTCTATAGACTTTATTACCTACCTCCTACTAATAACGATAAAAGGTGCCTATTACCTATAGGTTATTATAGACTAGCTAGGTAAAGGCGTTATACTAGAAGATATAGAGATAATAGAAGTAGAGGTCTATATAGAGCGCTTTATAAAGATCTTCTATACTACCTATAGGATACTAAAGACTATAGTTAGTAATAGGGGGAGTAACTAGACTAGCTGCTTTTAGAGACGCTTCTATAGGCTTACTAGTGCCTAGTAGCTACTTAGTACCTCCTTTTATCTCTAAATAGATAGTAGCACTAAGCAGTTTAATTAGGAGATCTAAGCTATTCTTTAGATAGTTATATACTTTACTTAAGATAACTAAAATAAGTACTTACTAGCTACCTAGCTAGCGCTTAATAACTAAACTACTACTACTATAAGGTTTAGCCTTTTCTTTTTTAATTATAGGTTCTATATAGACCTATTTTCTATAGTAGATATATAGCTAGAGAATAGCTAGAAGGTAGCTACTACTAAGCTAGTATAGCGCTAGAAGGACACCCTCTATATAGTATAGGCTATAATAATAGTAGCTAAGTATAACTAGAAGGAGTTAGTAAACTACTACTACAGCCCTATAGAGAGGTACTAAGTAGGAGATATAGTCTAGCTATCCCTAGCTAATATAACTACACCTAGACCCTTAAGGAAACTTAATTAGCTACACTATAAGTATAAGGTTATAAGGATTATCTCCTCTAATGTAGTAAAGCTAGATATACTAAGAGGGGTGTATAAGGTGTTTAATATAGATCTCCTCTAGAGGGCACCTAGTAACCTCCTCCTTAAATAATAAGTAGATAACTTCTACTTACTACCTATTACCTACATTAAGAGTAAACCTAAGTAGGCTGTTAAGAAGATCTTAGCTATAAGAGAGTATAGTAGAAATAAAGCACTATAGGCGCTAGTTAAAAAGGTTAGGTATAGTAAGCCTACTTAGAAACCTTTAGATTAGGTTAAAGATATATAAGCTTAAAAGAACTATAGGTAGGCTACTAGGGGGGCACTAAGGCCTAAGGGGGGGGATACTATTATAGGCTTTACTATAAATAATAAGTATAAGTAGAGCCTATATATAGAATAACCTTTTGCTAACTACAGCCTACCTAGTAGGCTACTAGTTATCCCCTAGAGAGCAGCTAGAGTGTAGATTCTTCTATCTCCCCTCTTTAGTATAGATATATTTAATTAAGGCATCCCTATTATTAACTAATAACAGCCCTACCCCTTATACCTACTCCTACCTACTAGGTAGGTAGTAGTAGTCCTCTTCTATTCTATTCTAGCACTCCTACTAATAACAGTCCCCTAATAGTCCTATAATAACACCCTAATTACATTATTAAGCTGTAGGTTAGCTACTAGTACTCCTTTAGTGCTTACCCCTAATAACCTAATATATCTAATTATTAGGCACCCTTAATAATCTAACCTATCTATTACCTATAGTTATCTATTCTATCCCTCTATATACATTACGCTACTAACAGCCTTAATATAATTCTCCCTCCCCTAAAGCCTTATCCTAAGGCTTAGTTAGCAGTCTCCTATATTATATAACACTTAATAATCCTCTAGTAGTTACCTATCCTATTATTAAGGCATTAGGTCTAGAGAACCTATTACCCTAGCTATACACTTAGATATAATATTATCCTCCTAGCTAATATTAAAGTCTTTATACTTAATATTAGTATTTATTTTAGGCTAGATAATTAACCTATAATTATATCCCTTATCTACTAAAGGCTAGTAAAGTAAATAACCCCCTAGTAATCTACTAGGCTTTTTTACTTATAAGACTAATATAATTATACTTACTATAGACTAAACTACTATTATTACTATATAATACTATACTTCTATATATAGTCTCTTCTATATATTTACTTAGATAGGTTTCTTCTGCTACCCTACCTATAAGCCTCTAGTATACACCCTATACTTTACCTTTTTAAATTACCTTTATTATAAATTACTATTTATCCTATTATTAACTACCTTTATAGCTAAATTTAGTTACTACCTACATTATATATATTTACCTATAAAGTCTGTTTATTATAGTTTTTTTAAGTTATATACGTACCTTTTAAATTTTTCTTTCTATAAGCTTCTTAATACTTTTTTTCTATTATTTCTTATATTGTTTTTTATTATCTTTTACTTCCTCTTTTTTCTTTTAATTAAATACTTAATTTTGCTGTTATTATTACTATTACTACTACCTCTACTCTATTACTACTATCCCCTTATCTACTACTACTACTATACCCCCTAAGAACGCCCCTAAGACTACCCCTAAGATTACTTCTAATTCTACCTCTAAGATCCTACCTACTAATACTATTATAGTAGTATACTAAAGCACCTCTAATAAACCTTTAATTTCCTTTACCTAACCTATTCTCTATACTTACTACCTTTATTATATAATAAAATAGACCCCCTCTAATAAGGGTTTTATCCCCTATTATATAGATGCTACTAGTAGGTCCTCTACTATTTCTCTAATATACCTTACTAACCCCCTTTAGCTAGTAGTAATAAATATTTAGTATACTACTAAGCTTATAGTAAGCCTTACGTTCCTATAAGTTACTTCCCTCCCTATATATAGTTACTTTTATAACCTTTACTAGCCCTTAACTAACTATCTATAGCTTCTTTATACTAACTACTATATTACTACTAACCTCTACTACCTCTTTAAAAAGATAGCTAAAGATAGCTTTACTACCTTTAATAAGGACTAAGTAAGCTATTCTTCCCCTTCTATCCTCCTCTAAACACCTAGTAATCTACTAGTAATCCCCTACTGTCTATTTACTAACCTTCTACTATATAGAAGGCTAATTTAGCCCTTTAAGTTATAAGCTAAAAGGCCCTTTAGATAAAAGCAGCTTTAGCTAATCTTTCTAAAGTAAAGTATAAGGCTAAAGAGATTAAGGAGGAGGTAAAGTACTAGTTATATAAGCTTATAGCTCTTATTAATAGTGTAGCTCTTACTAAGAAGTAGGTAACTACTACCTCCTACTAGGCTGCTACCTAAGTAGAGACTATTACTACTATTAAGGTGTAGACTTAGGCTATTAAGGCTTAAACCTAAGCTATTATTTAAATAGTAACCCTTCTTTCTAGTATTATAAGCTAACTCTATAAGTTTAATAAGGCTTACTTATAGGTTATATATATTCTTTCCTACTAAGACCTCCCTAATACACCCTTAGTGCTTTATATACTAATTCTCCTTTAGAATTACTAGGCTCTTTAGGATACTAACTCTAACTAAAGTTCTCTTTTTACCTCTATAGGCTAAAATACTAAGGTAGTTAGTAATAAGGATACTTAATATCCCTTAGTCCCCCCCCTTTTTATCCCCCTCCCCCTACTTAGTACCTCCTTAGTAGTGCTTTTAGATAAGGTTTTATTTTTATATTTTAGTAGATAATTTTTTAGTAGGTAGCTAGACCTTTTAAGATCTTAAGACACTTTTAGGCCTTTAGGTAATTTAACTCTTCTTTCTTAGCCTATAGGTCTTCTTCTCTTACCTCTACTTCTTTAGTCTTCTTTTAGTAACTCTCTAGTGTAATACTTATTTATAGTTATCCTTTATAACTTATCATAAGTTACTTTAAGGCTTCTATAAGTTCTCCTCTTTTCTATAAGCCTTTTACTTAATAAGATACTTTTAGTTTGTTAGTAGTAGAGTATTAATAAAAAACTATAACTATAACTATAACTACACCTATGTAACGTAGTAGTATACGTCTAGTAGCGTCTGTACGCTCTGCGTGCAGACAGTTAGTTTAATTCTAACTGCAGGAAGCTACCTTTGCAGAAGTCTAATTAGCTACTAGAGCCCTATAAAAGTAAAGCCTTAGGCCTTATATACATAATAAGGCTTTAATAATAGTATATTATACCTATGTATTATGTTTCCCTTTATAATAATCCTATATTATGTTAGGTAAAAATAAGCTAACTTTCTAATGTTTAATAAGATAGAGTAGTTTTCCTTCTATATAAATTGTAGGAGGTTTTTCTCTCTACCTATATAGATTAATAAGTACTATGTATATAGAATAGTGTAAGGGAATACCTTACTAGTTCCTACCTAGATAGTAAATAATATAAGACTTCTATTACTGTATAACTATAACTACATACTATAACTATAAACTACACTCTATAGTTTAGACTAAACTATAACTATAGTAGTTATAGTTTAAACTAAACTATAACTATAGTAGTTATAGTTATAGTTATAGTATAGGTAAGAGAGATATAGTCTAAACTATAACTATACTATAGTAGTTATAGTTTACTATAGTAGCAAACTATAACTACAGTAGAAAAATAATAGTATAGTATTTCTATAGTTAATTAGTATATTATAGTATACTAAGTACTATATTATAGTATACTAAATACTATATTAAATATAATATACGCTAGACTAAGATATATATCTTAAATACTATATTATAAGTAAGTAATAATTAGTAATATATAGTATATACTATATAGTATATACTAAGTTATAGACTATAGTTATTAGTTAGAGTTACTATTTACTAGTAAGAAAAACTATAATTACTACTTTAGTACTTAGGTAGTACTAACTTCTAAGTAGGAATATAAATAATATAGTCTCTTTTGTTTTATAAGAGGTAAGTAAGTTAATAAAGAATAATTAGGTAGTAAAATAAATAGTAAATAGGGTTATATAAAGAGTACTAAGTAGTAATATACTAGTATTAACTAGACTATTATAGATAATAGGAGTAACTAGTAAGATAGTATAGTATTATTTATATATTATAATTTTAAAAGTATATTATAGGTATTTTTAATTTACTGCCTATATATAATTTTAATACTAACCTAACTAACTTAAGCTTAGTTAATTTTATTTATAGTTTCTTAGATTAGTATAATTATCTTAGATATCTAACCTTAAAGTAATACTCTAACTATATAGTTAGTTAGTTACTTACTTAATATTATTATAAAGTAAATATATAACGCTAGAAATCTAAGGATAAGATATAGTTAAGATAAATAAGACCTATTAAGTATCTTAAAACTAACCTTACTAAATTAGGCTTAGTTAGTAAAGCTTATAGTACTTTAGCTAAGAATAATTATCTAGGGTATTTAAGTTTAGAATATAATTAAAGTCTTTAAGTACTTTACTTAAATTAATATATAACTTTATAATTCCTAAATACTTAACTTTAGAAATCTATAGTTAAGATATAAGCTATATTATATAACTAATATACATTAAGTACTCTAAAGTAGAAATATAAGTATAAATTCTTAACTACTATATGTTATTATTAAGTACCCTAGAGTAGAAATATAAGCGTATTAGACTATTAATAAGTACTAAGTACTAAGTAACTAATATACTTTTAGGTCTTAGTACCTTAGAAGTTAGAGTAGATATAAAAGTATAAAGTAAATATTTTATTTTTAGTATATATATATACATACTTTATAGTATAGAACTTCTATAAAACTAAATACTTATACTTATAAAATACTTTACTTACTATATACTTAGTATATACTATATAATTAAGGTATATAGGGGTGTATTTAAGTAAAGAAGGTATAAAAGGATATAGTAATAGGAGTCTTATATTATTTACTATTTAGGTAGGAACTAGTAAGGTATTCCCTTACACTATTCTATATATATAGTACTTATTAATCTATATAGGTAGAGAGAAAAACCTCCTGCAATTTATATAGAAGGAAAACTACTCTATCTTATTAAATATTAGAAGGTTAGCTTATTTTTACCTAATATAATATAGGATTATTATAAAGGGAAATATAATACGTAGGTGTAGTATACTATTATTAAAGCCCTATTATGCATATAGGGCCTAAGGCTCTACTTTTGTAGGGCTCTAGTAGCTAATTAGACTTCTGCAAAAGTAGCTTTCTACAGTTAGAATTAAACTAACTGTCTGCATGCAGAGCGTACAGATGCTACTAGATATATACTACTATATTACGTAGGTATAGAAGGATAATAGTTATATTATTAGTTAACTTAGACTACTTAATTCTATATATAGTGTATATAGTATTATTAATACTGTGTTATAACTATTATTAGTATATAACTATAGTATATTAACTTAGACTGCTTACTAATATATATAGTGTATATAGTATTATTAATACTATATTATAACTATAGTTAGTATATAACTATAGTATATTAACTTAGACTGCTTAATTATGTATATAGTGTAAATAGTATTATTAATACTATATTATAACTATAGTTACTAAGTTAGTATATAACTAAAGTATATTTATAGTTATAGTTATAAGTTATATAAGCATTATATTATAGAGATAAAGTATAGTAAGCTATTATCTCTAAGACTATATATATACTTATAAAGTAGTATATATAAGCTATATATTAATTATAAGTAGAAAGTCTTTAAAGTTAAAAGCTATAAAAGTTAAACTATACTTATATATTAAAAAGTATATATACTTTATATATAGGTACTTAATCTATAGTGTTACATTAGTGTATTACCTCTAGTCCTCTACTTATTAAAGTTATAAAGTATATATACTTAGGTAGTACTTTAACTTAAATAACCTTACTGCTTATATAATAAGTACTAAGTAGTATAACTATATAAAGTAAAGAGTATTTAGTAGGAAGAAATCTATAAAAATATAATATAATAGTATAAGCTTTTAATTTTAAAGTTTTAAAGTATAACTTATAGACTTTACTAAGTAAGTCTAGTTAGGAATTTCTAACTAACCTACTTTAAATTTTCTCTTTATATATACCTATAGATAATTAGATATAACCTTTATAGCTAAGTATAATACTACTTTATATAGAATTTTATTATCTTTCTAGTTATATTACTCCTTATTACATTATAAATATAGAAACCTATATTTTACTAAAGAGTATAATAATTTTAAAGTAAGTAATATATTTAGTTATTTATAACCTAATTATATAATTAAAATAAATACTAGTACTAATTTCTTACTTTTATAGAATAATACTGCTATTAGATATATAGAGACCGCTATTAATACTATATATAGTTTTTATAGCTAGGACTAAGAGAATAAAAATAAAGATATACTAAGTAAAAATGTTATTAAAGAAGTTAAGGATTATTATATTAGTATAGTTATTTTAGATAATCTTTACTTTAAAGTAAAGAATCTTACTATTAAAGACTAGTTTTAATAGTTTTAGTTTATAAAACTTTATTATAGTACTATATAATTAGTAGTAGTATACTATCTTTATAAACTATACTTACTATATATTATAGTAAGTACTAAGTACTAGTAAGTAGTAACTATTACTACTAAATAATAAGCTATTAGTATTATATTATATTTATTTATAAGTACTTATATATATTTTATTACTATTTATATAGTTAATATAATATATAACGCTTTTATAGCTTTTTATTATATAATACTCTATATATATCTATAAAAATATATATTTTCTATTCTTACTACTGTAGTTATAGTTTAAGTGTAGTTTAAACTATAACTACACTACTGTAGTTATAGTTATAGTTATAGTATTAAAATTTATTTGTAGTTATAGTTTAACTATAACTACACTTTCTGTAGTTATAGTTTAACTACAACTACATATAGTTATAGTTTACTGTAGTTATAGTTTGTTAATGCTCTGCTATTTACATTAAAAGTCCTCCTACCCTATATGTTTTTTACTTATAGGCTTTAAAGCCTAATTTTATCCTAAAGCTTCTTTTTTTCTAATTTAGATGTTTCCTTAGTGCTGCTAGAGGTAGTTATATAGTCTGTTTTATTATTAGGGTGTAATTTCTACTTAGTAACTACTTATATAGTTATAGGCTTCTTCTTCCTGTTATACTTCTTAGGGTAATCCTATATAAGGTAGCTTACTTTATTATAGTTAAAACACTTTTATATTTCTTTATATAGCTTATACTTAGGTTTCTTACCTATCTTTATAGCTACTTACCTTATAGAGCCTATTATTAGAGTGTCTCTATTAGTATCTATTTTCTTTATTATAGCTAGATATATATTATATAGGTAACTTTAAAGCTTCTCTATCTTCTATATAATATAACTAATAGTTAGTACTACCTTTAGAAAGGTCTAAAGTATTATAACTATAACTAATACACTCTTAAGGTAGAAGTTAAGTATGTTAGTTATAAGTGTAATCTACGCTTCTACTGCCTAGGTCCCTACGCTAGCTTTTACTAGTATATATTTAAACTTTAGGTAGAAGGCTGTAAAGAACTTATATTCCTTTATTTAAGTGCCTATTAGCGCTATAGTAGCTCTAGCTTATACGTTTAGGTTACTAAAGGTGTAGTCTAGGTGCTATATAAAGTATATAACGTTATAGGTGCTATCCTAGCTGCCCTTCTTATAGTAGGTAGTAACTATCTATTAGAGGCTAACTTTAAGGTAGGAGTATATATAGTACTAGGCCTCCTAACTAGAGAAGAAGAAAATAGCGTTAATCTTAAGCTTATTATATATCTAGCATACCTATAAGGAATAATACTTATATAACCCTAAGAACTTTAGTAGGCTTAGTAGCTATCTTTACTTAACGTTAGTAACTATTACCTCTATAGGTAAGAAGGTAGTAAGACTTATTATAGGGGTAGGTATAGTAGTTATTATAACGTTAGTAAGTATCTATATTTACATTATAAGTAAGAAAATAAGTTATTTAAGAGAGGCTAGCTAGTTATTACTAGATATAGAAAAGCTTATATTTTATATTAACAGCTTAGGCGTTACACCTATTATTTTATCTTAGTTACTTATTATGTAGTATAATTAGTAAGGGTAGTAAATTATAAGCTTAAATATATAAAGGGCTAGGTAAGGCCTTATTTAGGTAATTAGTAACTTAATTACTAGTTATTTAAGCTAGGGAGTAAAGGGAGAGATTACATACTATACGCTTATATAGTATGTAGAGCTTTTATATACAGCTTACTTAAGTCTGTAGCAGGTAAAGCCTAGCTATAACACCTTTATAGCGCAGCTTATAATACCTACTTATTATAGGTGCTATCCCTCTAGAAGGTAGTAGTAGTTCTCTTAGGTGCTATCTTACTCTACTAGTTAGTACGCCTAAAGGTAAGTTAAGGTTAAAACGTATTATAGGCTAGAATTACATAGAGGAGTAGAGTTACTAACAGTAAGGTAGGGGTTAGTTAGTTATATTATTTTAACCTACTTCTACCTACTAGGTAGGTAGTAGTAGTCCTCTTCTATTCTATCTTAGCACTCCTACTAATAATAGTCCCCTAACAGTCTTATAATAACGCCCTAATCACGTTATTAAGCTGTAGGTTAGCTACTACTACTCCTCTAGTGCTTACCCCTAATAACCTAATAAATCTAATTATTAGGCACCTCTAATAATCTAACTTATCTGTTATCTATAGTTATCTATTCTATCCCTCTATATAGGTTACGCTGCTAATAGCCCTAACAGTTATATATATTAAGAGTGTTATTAACCTATCTTTTTATATAAATCTAAGTAACAGTAGTAGTAGCCTTATAAATAGCTTTAGTATATTAAATAATACTTAGTAACAGTAGTAAGTTATCTATTTTCTAGAGGTAAGCACTAAAAATAAGTAGTATAGAAATAAGGCTGTTTAGGCTAGTAGTATTATTAATATACTTAATAGCGCCCTAGAGGGCTAACTAGCATAAGAGGTTAAGGTACTTATCTCTTATAATATTATAAGCTTAATATATAGCTATATAGTATTTTTTAACCTTTCTAATACTATAATAAGCTTTAATAGGAATAATCTTAATCTTAATTACTATAGCTTTTACCTTATAGTAGAACTCTATAGATATAACGTTCCTTCTAGTATTAGCTATAATCTAATTAGGTAGTCTTTAGTATATATTAATTTAGTAGAGACGTAATGCTTCCTATACTACCTTAGCTAATATATCCTTTAGGAACCTAGTAGTATTAAAGGTAGTAGTAGTGTTAATAACATAAAGAATAAGGTAGTTACCTTTAAGGTATATTATGTTAATAATAACTTTATAGTTAAAGGAATAGTCTTTAGTATCTTTAATAGTAAAGCAGAATTAGTAAGGGCTCTAACTATATAGTTAATAGTAATAGTAGTACTTTATTAACTGCTAGATAGTTTTAATATAGACGTTATAACCTACCTTATAAAGGAGCTTATAAAGGTAGTAAATAGAGGGATAACTAAAGTGTTAATAAAGGTATCTTAGCTTAGGCTTAGTTATATAATTCCTAGTAGTAATAACTTCCTCTAAGGGTCTAAGAAGTATCTATAGGTAACCCTATATTCTTATAATAGGTATAGTAATGCCTCCTTACTAAAGGACGTTATTAATATTATTAAACTAGACCTTAAGGAAGTCTATATTGTAAAGGTAAAAAAGAAAAGGGGTATTAATAAGTATAATATAAAGGTTAATAGGCCTAAAGGGGGTAGTAATAATAATCCTACTAGAAGACTTAATAGGCTGCTCTCTACTAAATTAGATAGATACCTTAATAGTTAGGTTAATTTCTACTAGTTAGATATATTAAAAGGTAATAACTTAGGGGTATCCTGCTATTAAGTAACTAGTAGTATCTATATTAAGTAGAATACCTTAGAAGACCTTAGATAAGTATTTATTAAGTAGGAAGGCTAAATTAAAGCTTATTAATAGCTTCTTTTCTTTAATTAGGTTATTACATAAGGTAGGTATCTAAATATAGTGCTAAATACTTAGGTTAGCCTTAGTTAAGTAGTAGGTAAAGGACTAATTAGCTAACTAACTAGTAATTACCTTTCTATTAAAGCTAGTCTTACACTCTTACTAAAGAAGGTAGTAGCTAAGTAAAAAGACTTATTATTATTAACCTTATTAGGCTTATTCTTACTAATTATAATACCTTAGAGGTATTAGGTAAGATCTTTATTACTGTCTTTATTAGTAAGGAAAGAATCTTTACCTTTATAAGCTATTAAGAAAGCATTATAAGCTGCTTTACTAGTCTTACCTTTTATTTACTTACTAGCCTTATATTTATTATAAGTGTGCTTCCTCTTATTAGGGGTGTAGTTAGTTAAATAACACCTAGTTTACTTATAGATATAACACTTCTAATTAGTAGGTGTAGGCTAACTACCTTTTTACCTTTTACCTCTATATTAGTTATCCTTACTGTTACTATAGTAGGTATAATTAGTAAAGTGCTATACTTAGCTCTAGCTAGGCTTATAATAGTAGTAGCAGCTATAGTAATTATAATTATAAGTAATATACTACTATATAACTTTTACTTTATTCTTAGTAGTTATAAATACTAACTAAAGCTAGTTAATAATACTATTAAGGGTATTTAATAGGTTATTAAGGTAAAGTTAAGCCTTAGGTATACTGCAGTAGATATTTAAAAGCTATAGCCTAAAGAAATTATTAGTCTAATATACTAAAAGAAAAGCCCTTTAGATAACATTAAGGCATAAGATTATTAGCTTAAGGATCTTACCTTTTGTTTTTCCTACTAGCTCTAACGCTTCTATCTATTAATAAGAAATCTATTACTACTTAGTAAAGTAACCTTTAATAGTTTCTTTAGTCTTAAAGTGCTTATAAAAAGTGTTAATAAGGATATAGAAGTTATATAGCCCTTAGCTATAAAGGCATTAGAAGTAAAAGTCTAATACCTTACCTTTTAGTATTATTAAGAAGGTAATACTAAGATACTTTATATTAGTAATAGAAGTCTTATATTATTCACTATCTAGGTAGGAACTAGTAAGGTATTCCCTTACACTATTCTATATATATAGTACTTATTAATCTATATAGGTAGAGAGAAAAACCTCCTATAATTTATATAGGAGGAAAACTACTCTATCTTATTAAATATTAAAAGGTTAGCTTATTTTTACCTAACATAATATAGGATTATTATAAAGAGAAAATATAATATATAGGTGTAGTGCACTATTGTTAGAGCCCTATTATGTATGTAGGGCTTAAGGCTCTACTTTTATAGGGCTCTAGTAGCTAATTAGACTTCTATAAAAGTAGCATCCTGTAGTTAGAATTAAACTAACTGTCTGTATGTAGAGCGTATAGACGCTGCTAGACGTATACTACTACGTTATATAGGTACTAAGATACTTTATATTATTAGTAATACCTATATTATTATAGTTCTTATAAAAGATTATAAGTTTAATATTAAGTATATTATATTTCTTACTAATAAACTTTATATTAAAGTTAGTATATAGCTTTAATAAGTTATTTAGCTGCTTTAGGGTAGGTTAATCAAGAGGGTTAAGATACCTCTTATAATTAGGCTAAATATTATAAGCCTTATATAAAATATTAACGTAAGGTAAAAGAGAGTATATTATCTATTACTAATATAGTAGAGGTAACTTAGGAGGACCCTCTTACTAGTAAGGAAAGATAGAGTAGTAAGAATATAATAAAGCGTAAGTAGACTATAAAGGTTATAAAGTATATAGAAAACATAAAGGTTACAGCTTGTTATTATAGTAGAGCTAAGGGGTAGGCTAATTATAGCTATTATTAACTAGAAGCTTATAGGTTATTATAGCCTTAAATCCTACCTTAAAGTCCTATAGAAGTATAGTCTTTAAGTTTAGGCTATTAAAATACCTTCTTACTAGTGTAATAAGGGGGGTTTAATAAGGTAGTTTTCTTATAAAGGTGCCCTATTACGTAGGTGTAGAGGGCCTAAGGGGTATCTACCCTTCCTATACGTTTAAAGGGCTAGCTACTATCCCTAGGTTGCTGCTTAGTAAGGGTAGGTCTATTAGGCTTAGTATTACTAGCTGCTGCTATTACTATTATTAAGGTGTAGACATCCTCTAGCGTACTAATTTACCTAATAGTAGTAGCTTTATAATACTATTAATAAAGTTATTAACTTTATAGTAACTATAGAAAAGTAAGTCCTTTATATACTACTTATTAAATTCCTCTTATAACTATAGGTAATATTCTTTAAGGTTAAGGACCTTTATAAGATTAATAGAGATCTTTTATAATTCTTACCCCTATAGGATAAATACCCTATATTAAAGGAGGTAATTCTAAAGCTTTATAAGAAGTATTATATCTATAAGGTTAAAAGTTTCCTTAGACTATCTATTATACTTAAGGAGGAAGGCCTCCTAGAGGGCTAATATATAAAACCCTTTAATTTGCTACTTAGTGATTATATAGGTAATAAAAGTGTTAACTTATAATAAAGTTACCTTATCTAGCGTTACTTAAGGGTAATCCTATATCTTAGGATTAATGTATTTTAATAAGCTTAGTAGGATCTTAATAGTGCTATTAACTCTAATAGAAAGTTAGTTAATTAACTATATTATTAATATAGTTATAAAGGTGTAAGGATAAAAGGTAAGATAATAAGGTAGAGGACCCTATAAGTAGAGGTAAGAGGAGTCTTAATAAAAGGGAAAAGAAGGATAAGGTTATTAGTAAAGTTATTAATAATTTACCTAAATAGTGTAACTAAATTAACTAAACTGTCTGTTTGCTTATTAAGTAAAGTAAGGTATAAGTAACTAAACTGTTAAGTAAAGTAAAGTATAATAAAGGAAGGAAAAAAAAGGATAGTTAAAAGAGTAAAAGGGTCTAGTATTAATAATAGAGGTAGTCTTACCTTAAGGTAGCTAGGCTATACCTTAAAGATAACTATACCTAAGGCTATTATTAGAATTAAACCTATAACCTTAGGGCTTAGGATACATCTAGCCCTAGCAGAAGTAGGTTGTTATAGGTAGCTACGTAAGACTACCCTACCTAAGGGTAGGCTAGTAGGGCGCCTGCTACTACAGGCCTAAATACCTACTTCCTTCCCTATAGTAAGATTAGTTTGTAATATAATAATAACTACTATTAAGATAAGCTAAGTTATTATAAGATTTATAAATAGCCTTATTTAATAATAACCTTACCCTATAGAAATACTAACACTAATTAGTAATAGCTATTATAGTTATTATAGGTTAGTAAGAATATTATTTCTTTTTTTCTATAGTAATAGGAGTCTTATATTATTTACTATCTAGGTAGGAACTAGTAAGGTATTCCCTTACACTATTCTATATATATAGTACTTATTAATCTATATAGGTAAAGAGAAAAACCTCCTGTAATTTATATAGGAGGAAAACTACTCTATCTTATTAAACATTAGAAGGTTAGCTTATTTTTACCTAATATAATATAGGATTATTATAAAGGGAAATATAATATATAGGTGTAGTATACTGTTATTAGAGCCCTATTATGTATGTAGGGCCTAGGGCTCTACTTTTATAGGGCTCTAGTAGCTAATTAGACTTCTATAAAAGTGGCTTCCTGCAGTTAGAATTAAACTAACTGTCTGCGCGCAGAGCGTATAGATACTGCTAGACGTATGCTACTACGTTACATAGGTATAAGAATATTATAGAAGAGATAATAATCCTAGCCTAGTCTACCTATTATGCTAATTAAGGTTTTTAACCTACATATTATTAACTTAAAAAACTAATATGTTAATTACGCTATTAATAATAGCCTTAGGTATAGTTATCTTTAAGGTATAGCCTAGCTGCCTTAAGGTAAGACTACCTCTATTATTAATATTAGACCTTTTTACCTTTTTAACTGTTTTTTCCTTTCTTTATTATACCTTACTTTACTTAATAAACAAACAGACAGTTTAGTTAGTTTAGTTACACTATTTAGGTAAACTATTAATAACTTTACTAATAACCTTATTCTTATCCTTCTTTTTCCTCTTAATAAGACTCCTCTTACCTCCCCTTATAGGGTTCTCTATCTTATTATCTTACCTTTTATCCTTATATCTTTATAACTATATTAAGTTTTGTAAGAGGAGTCTTATATTATTCACTATCTAAGTAGGAATAAGTAAGGTATTCCTTTACACTATACTATATACATAATACAGTTAATCTATATAGATAGAGAGAAAAACCTACTATTCTTCTTTAGTAGGAAAACTACTCTATCTTATTAAATATTAGAAGGTTAGTATTAAAATATAATATACGCTAGCAGGCGTAATAGTAATAAGATAAGTAGGCCTATACCTATCTTTTGCTATTTTAATAATTAAGAGTCTTAATACCTTAGTAGTATATAGTTACAGACTATAATAACATAATACTAATTGAAAAATAGATATAGGTATAAGCCCTAGGGTTTAATCCTAATAAGTTGCAGCTAAAAAAATAGCGCACTAGGGGGTCTAGGCCTTACCTTCTTAGGAAAGACCTAAGGGGGCGTATCAAAATATAATATACGCTAGCAGGCGTAATAGTAACAAAACAAGTAGGCCTACACCTATCTTTTACTATTTTAACAGTTAGCTTGTTTTTACCTAACATATTATAGGAGTTATTACTAATACAAAGGGAATATAATACGTAGAGAGGTGTACTGTTGTTAGAGCCCTATTATGCATATAGGGCCTAGGGATCCACTTTTGCAGGGCTCTAGTGGCTAATTAGACTTCTGCAAAAGTGGCTTCCTGCAGTCGGAATCTGTTGAATTAGAGGGTCCTACAGAGGGCACTTTAGGCGCGCCGAAAGGGTGCGCAGAGATAGGAGTTATCAGCCCAATTCGGCCTAGTTGCTTAGCAAATATTAGAGGGACTGTTGCAGGCTTCGCCCTAGGCAGTAGGCTCCATAGAGGCCTTAGGCACCTAGAAAAGGGGTTGCTAAGGGCTAAGTCAGGTAGCAAGGCCAGGCGTAAGGGCAACGCAATAGTCACAGTTAGACATATAGATATACACACATAACGCATAATATACGCAACATTAACCTATTACTATTACCCCTATTAATTTAACAGAATTAAACTAACCGTCTGCAGCATAAAGTGCGCACAGACGCTGCTAGACATATACTACTGCGTTACATAGGTATAACTATATTAATAATATAGTTAATTAATTAACTTTCTATTAGGGTTAATAGCACTATTAAGATCCTACTAAGCCTATTAAAATATATTAATCCTAAGATATAGGATTACCTTTAAGTAATACTAGATAAGGTAATGGTATTATAAGTTAATACTTTTATTACCTATATAATTACTAAGTAGTAAATTAAAGGGTTTTATATATTAGCCCTCTAGGAGGCCTTCCTTCTTAAGTATAATAGATAGTCTAAGGAAACCTTTAACCTTATAGATATAATACTCCTTATAAAGTTTTAGAATTACCTCCTTTAATATAGGGTATTAACTCTATAGGGGTAAGGATTATAGAAGATCTTTATTAATCTTATAAAGGTTCTTAACCTTAAGGAATATTACCTATAGTTATAAGAGGAATTTAATAAGTAGTATATAAAGGACTTACTTTTCTATAGTTACTATAAAGTTAATAACTTTATTAATAGTATTATAAAGCTACTACTATTAGGTAAATTAGTATGCTAGAGGATACCTACACCCTAACACTAATAGCAGCAGCAGCAGCTAGTAATACTAAGCCTAATAGACCTACCCTTACTAAGTAGTAACATAGGGATAGTAGCTAGCCCTTTAAACGTATAGGAAGGGTAGATACCCCTTAGGCCCTCTATGCTAAGCAGCAGCTTTATAAGAAAACTACCTTATTAAACCCCCCTTATTACACTAGTAAGAAGGTATTTTAACAGCCTAAACTTTAAAACTATACTCCTATAGGACTTTAAGGCAGAATTAAGGGTAATAACAACCTATAAGCTTCTAGTTAATAATAGCTATAATTAGCCTACCCCTTAGCTCTACTATAATAATAAGCTATAACTTTTATATTTTCTATATACTTTATAACCTTTATAGCCTCCTTACTCTTTATTATATTCTTACTACTCTATCTTTCCTCTTAAGTTACCTCTACTATATTAGTAATAAGTAATACACCCTCCTTCCCCTTATATTAATACTCTATATAAGGCTTATAGTATTTAGCCTAATTATAAGAGGTATTCTAACCCTCTTAATTAGCTTACCCTAAAGTAGCTAAATAACCTATTAAAGCTATATACTAGCTCTAATATAAAGTACACTAGTAAGAAATATAATATACTTAATATTAAACTTATAATCTTTTAGAAAAACTATAATAACGTAGGTATTACTAATAACATAAAGCATCTTAGTATTACCTTCCTAATAATACTAAAAAGTAAAGTATTAGACTTTTACTTCTAACGCCTTTATAGCTAAGGGCTATATTTAATTTAAGAACGCTAATTAAACTAGCGTAGAACTAATTAGATCCTACAGTTAAGATCAGTCACATAATACAAAAAAAAAAACAACAGTAGTTAGCCTAATATAAGCATTATACCCTATTCTTATACTGTTAACTTAGTAAGGTAGCTTATTTAAGAACATATAGTACTATAGGGGTTAGTATAGTCTTAATGCTAGATTAACTTACTAGAGATAGCTTTGCTCTTAAGGTCTATACTACTAAGGTCTGCAGTAAGAACTCTTAACTATAGAGGTATTTAACCTTAAGAGGTAGGCTTATTAGGTATATATAGTTAGCTAGAATAGAATCTCCTAGGATTCTCCTATTAACTATACCTATAACCTACTAAACCTATAGTTTAGATAAATTATTCTAAAACCTACTAAAGTAACTAAATTAAATCCTTCTTTCTAATCTTATTAAGTCTAATCTTATTAACTTCTTATCCTACTTAGTTATACCTACGCTTAACTTAGATAACCCCTTTAAACTAGGCACTCCTCTTAATTATAACCCCTTAGAGGTTATAAAACAGTTTATAACAGCTTAGATAAGCTCTATTATTAAGTAGTATAGAGGGAACTCTCTATATAATATTATTACTATTAATAGTAGAATAGATAACTATATAGTAATTAATATTACTAGCGTTAGATTAGTAATCTTACTTCTTAACAGCCTAGCAGCTAATATAGGCCTAATTATTAGGGTAAGGTAGGCCCTATAGCAGCAGCTTTACTCTTTTGTTAGTAGGATACCTAGAAGTAGAACGACGTATCTAAAATTATAATAATAAAGGAGCACTTAGGCTAGCTGCAGGTAGTAATCTACGCTATCTAGTAGGTGCAGTATAATTAAGGGACAGAAGTCTAAAGGTTAGAGAAAAGAGATTTTACTAGAAGCTCTAAGGTGTTAGTTAGAAACTTAATATAATAGTTATACTTAATATATATTACTAGACCCCTAGAAAATAAAACATATTTACATAATGCATAGCCTAGAAGGGTAAGGGCTATATAACTTCTACATTCTTATTAACACCTTTTATAGGCACTTTAAGACTAAAGAAACTATTAAAGGTTACCTTACTAAGTAGCAGTAGATTTTATATTAGTAGATAGAAGTATTAAAGCTAGCAGGAAAAACAAAAGGTAAGATCCTTAAGCTAATAATCTTATACCTTAATATTATCTAAAAGGATCTTCTTTTAGTATATTAGACTAATAATTTCTTTAGGCTATAGCTTTTAAATACCTACTGTAATATACCTAAGGCTTAACTTTACCTTTATAACCTATTAAATACCCTTAATAGCATTATTAACTAGCTTTAGTTAGTATTTATAACTGCTAAAAATAAGGTAAAAGTTATATAGCAGTATATTACTTATAATTATAATTACTATAGCTGCTACTATTATAAGCTTAGCTAGAGCTAGGTGTAGCACTTTACTAATTATACCTACTGTAGTAATAGTAAAGATAACTAATATAGAGGTAAAAAGTAATAAGATAATTAGCTTACACTTACTAGTTAGAAGTATTATATCTATAAGTAAACTAGGTGTTATTTAACTAACTACACCCCTAATAAATATAAGGCTAGTAAGTAGATAAAAGGTAAGACTAGTAAAGCAGCTTATAATACTTTCTTAACAGCCTATAAAAGTAAAGATTCTTCTCTTACTAATAAAGATAGTAATAAAGATCTTACCTAATACCTATAGGGTATTATAATTAGTAAGAATAAGCTTAATAAGGTTAATAATAATAAGTCTTTCTATCTAGCTACTACCTTCTTTAGTAAGACTAACTTTAATAGAAAGGTAATTACTAGCTAGTTAGCTAATTAGTTTTTTACTTACTACTTAACTAAGGCTAACCTAAGTATTTAGTAGTATATTTAGATACATACCTTAAGTAATAACCTAATTAAAGAAAAGAAGCTATTAATAAGCCTTAATTTAGCTTTCCTACTTAATAAATACTTATCTAAGGTCTTCTAAAGCATCCTACCTAATATAGGCGCTACTAGTTACTTAATAGTAGGATATCCCTAAGTTATTACCTTTTAATGTATCTAACTAGCAGAAATTAACCTAACTGTTAAGGTATCTATCTAATTTAGTAGAAGACAGCCTATTAAGTCTTTTAGTAAGATTATTATTACTACCCCCTTTAGGCTTATTAACTTTTATATTATACCTATTAATACCTCTTTTCTCTTTTACCTTTATAATATAGACTGCCTTAAGGTCTAATTTAATAACGTTAATAACGTTCTTTAGTAAGGAGACATTATTATACCTATTATAAGAAAATAAAGTTACCTATAGATACTCCTTAGGTCCTTAGAGGAAGTTATTACTACTAGAAATTATATAACTAAGCCTAAGCTAAGACGCCTTTATTAACGCTTTAGTTATCCCTTAGTATATTAACTTTATAAGCCTCTTTATAAAGTAGGTTATAACGTCTATATTAAAACTATCTAGTAGTTAATAAAGTACTACTATTACTATTAACTATATAGTTAGAGCCCTTACTAATTTTGCTTTACTATTAAAGACGCTAAAGACTATTCCTTTAACTATAAAGTTATTATTAACATAATATATCTTAAAGGTAATTACCTTATTCTTTATGTTATTAATACTACTACTGCCTTTAATACTACTAGATTCCTAAAGGATATATTAGCTAAGGCAGTATAGAAAGCACTATATCTCTACTAGATTAATATATACTAGAGGCTACCTAATTAGATTATAGCTAATACTAGAAGGAACTTTATGTCTATAGAGTTCTACTGTAAGGTAAAGGCTATAGTAATTAACATTAAGATTATCCCTATTAAAGCTTATTATAGTATTAGAAAGGTTAAAAAATACTATATAGCTGTATGCTAAGCCTATAATATTACATAAGATAAGTACCCTAACCTCCTATACTAAGCAGCCCTCTAGAGCGCTATTAAGTATGTTAATAACACTACTAGCCTAAACAGCCTTATTCTTATACTACTTATCTTTAGTACTTACCTCTATATAATAGATAACTTACTGCTATTACTAAGCATTATTTAATATACTAAAGCTATTTATAAGGCTATTACTACTATTACCTAGATTTATAAAAAAAGATAGGTTAATAACGCCCTTAATATATATAACAGACTAAATACCTTTAATATTAAGAAACTAGCTATTAGATTAGAGGTCTATATATAGTAAGAAAATAAGGGCTAGACTAGCCCTTTCTACCTAATTAATATAAAGGGTAAAAAGTATATTATTAACGTTTACAGCCTTTAATCCTTCTAATTAACTAGTATTAAGCTATACTATTATAAGCCTAATAGTAATAATAATACTCCTAATATAACTCTAATAATTAAAGAAGATATCTAAGGGAATATTAGTCCTACTGCTACTATTAATAATAAGATTCTTACTATCTACCTTACTAAGAGAGAGGCAGCTAATTATATACTCTCTAAGGAACTCTAGGCAAAAGGGATTATTACTACCCCTAGCCTACTATTTAAGGTATCTACTATAAAGGAAATTAATACCCTAATTAAGTAAGAAGTGTTTAACTTTATCCTATATAATTAAGGTAAGTATAGAGGCTGTATCTTTAAGTCTTACATTATTAATAGGATTAAGAATAGGGCTATAGACGCTCTGTTTAAGAAGTCCTATTTAGTAATATAGGGCTATGTAAATAATAGAAAAAAATAGTAATATTAACCTAGTTACCTACAATATAGTAACTAAGCTAGTATCTAATCCTTACTATTACACTATCTCTATTAACCTAAGATAGCTTTAAGTTATAGTTAAGGGATATTACCTAGATATATACTTAATTAACGTCCTAGCTTAACTATATAATCTTAGCTTACCTACTAACCTAGATCTATAACTAATACCTAAAGGGGACTATTATAGAGGTAGTAAAGCTGTTATATAGCATTATAGAAGCTAGTACACACTAATAGGTTATATATAATACCTATTATAAGGATAAGTTAATAATAGAGATAACCTTATATAACTCTTACTTACTGCTAACTATAACTAGAAACTTATCCTTTAGCCTAATTAGGATGTAAACTAATAACATAATTAGGCTAAGTAATACTCTATTTAACGTAATAGAGGAAAAGAAGCTTATAAAGGCTAATCTTAAGGCTAAGCTAAAGGAATACCTATTAACTACTAACCTCCTTATATTTAATAGGGGTATTATTATAATTAATAATAGTAGTAAGGTTTCCTTAAAGTAAAAAGGGTAAAAAAAAAAGATTAAGATAGTTAATACTAACTTAGAGGGAGCTATTAATAAATACATAAAGTAATAAGCGTAAGGCGTGTATATTACCTCTATCTATTAGCTAGAGGCAGCCTTTAATTTATCTACTGCAGTCTAGTATTAGCACCATAATTAAACGCAGATGAAAGCCCTTAATTAATACCTCTAATAGTAAAAGGACTTAATTAATTACAGTCTTAACTTTATACCTCTTAACCTATTAACAGTTAAGATCTTTATCTTTATAGATAGATTATTTATAAATAATACTAACCTTTTATTATAAATTAGCTTTATTATTCTCCTTATAAATAAAGACGTTAATAATAATAAGGGAACCTTTAATATTAAGGGTAATATAGTTTTTTTTAGCTTTATAAAGTTAAAAAGGGTTATATAAAGTGTTCTTACTTCTAAGGTATATAGTATAGTTACTAGCGTTAATATAGTAGTTATAATTTCTACTATAGTTACTATAATTATAAGGAAGCTAGAAATACCTTTACCTCTAACTATTATTTACACTAATTTATACTTACTATATAAGTACTTAGTTAAGCTAGGCTTTATATAAGAAAGGCGCCTTATAATTAATATTATAGCGCTTTAGTAATTATATAAGCAGTAAAAGCTAGTAGAGGTTAGGTAAATTAACAGAAAGGATAATCCTATAGATATTATAATAAAAAGTAACTTTAATAGCACCCTTAAGTAGATTATAGCTTTAAATAGCCTTACTATCTAAATAGAAGGATAGGTAAATTAGGTAAAGAAAAGGGGCTATAATTAGAGGAAATATAACTAGTATAGAGGTATAGATATAGGGATTATAAGGGAAATCTAAGGAACCTAAGGAAAAGTAATACCTAACTTAATTATTTTTAAGTTAGGTATTAACTTCTAGCTAATTAGGTAAGTAGGATTTAAGATATATAATTAAGTAGAAAGGGGAAGTAAGAAGGTAATATATAATATAAAGGTGTTAGAAGGCTGTATATAAAGACTTATACGTATGTATATGTAATGTAAAAGGCTTAATTTGTCTAAGTCTAGTTAGCTAGAATGCATACCTTAAATAGGCTTTCTAGCTGCTAACTTATACGTATAAACAGAGTGCAGAATAACATTTAGACACTTACGCTTTTTACTTTTGTATAACTAAGTCAGTAGGAGCTAGTTACACTTTTCTCTCCTTATTTTATCCTCCTTTAGCTACATATCCCCCTTTTGTAAGATTAGTAAAAAGGGTGATTATTAGTGTATAGTCTTTCTGTATAATGCCTTTAGTGTAGAGGAGTTATTAGATTTGTTAGAGAATTACTTAATTAATACGTGTGAATTTCTCTTGTAAATAACCTACAAAATCCCCTAGCTAGTTAATATACATATTGTTATCTATAGGCCTATAGCCTAATTAAAGTATGTCTTCTAGGTATCTAGTTGCTTATAGGGTCTTATATATAAGTAGATATAGTATTTAGAATTAAAGGTTAAAGGGTTAGCGTTAGTGTTAATTTATTATCTTATATAGGAGGTAGTTAGTAATAACGTTATAAGCTAGTTTAAGATCTTATATGTATTAGTGTAATATGTATCTAATAGATAATAGTTAAATAATAACGTTATAGATATATATAGGTCCCTTAGGTAAGTATGTAATTAACGTCTAGAAAATAGAAAATAAATCTAGGTCTAATAACGTTATAAGGATAAAAGACCTCTTTCTAGAAGCTGTTAGAAGACGCTTATTATTAGTAACGCTGTAGCTATAGAGTCTCTATTTAGCTTATTCTTAGTATATTTATATAAGCTAGGCTTATATAAATACCTCTTCTTCCTTATCTATATATACCCTCTAGTATTTATAAATGTTAGAAGGCTGTATATAAAGACTTATACATATATATATGTAATGTAAAAGGCTTAATTTGTCTAAGTCTAGTTAGCTGGAATGCATGCCTTAAATAGGCTTTCTAGCTGCTAACTTATACGTACAAACAGAGTGCAGAATGACATTTAGATAAAGGTGTAGTTTAATTCTATAGCTTCTTAATAAAAAGAGAAGTTACTAGTATTAGAATTAAACCTATAACCTTAGGGCTTAGGATAAATCTAGCCCTAGCAGAAGTAGGTTATTATAGGTGGCTGTATAAGACTACCTTACCTAAGGGTAGGCTAGTAGGGCGCCTACTACTATAGGTGTTAAATTAATAGGGGTAATAGTAATAGGTTAATATTATGTATATTATATATATTCTTATATATATATACTAAGATGTAATAGGGTAGATAAGTGTAAGAGTAGAAATTACGTAATAAAAGTAGGGAAGATATAAGTAGTATAATAATGTATTAATGTGAATTATAATTAAGATGATACCTCTAAGGATAGAGAAATACTCTAATCTATATACTACTACTAAGGTATAGAGATCTGTAAATTATCTACTGCTTATATTATAGTTATTACTAAGATATCTAAATTATATTATCGGTTATTTCTATATATCTAGGCACTTATAGTGGGGTATTAAAGGAAATTGTAATTAGCTTAGTACTAAGGTTATTGCTAAGTGAATAAGACTAGTTATCCTAGTCACTATTTACAAAACAAGGTTCTAAACCACCTATAGAGGTAATATAATAAAATAATATGTTATTCTATTCCTTATTAAGCAGAGATTATTAATATATAAACCTCTTACTTGTATCTGTCATGGTTATAAAGATACATGTAATAAAGCATAAGGGTATGTTTATAGCATAAGCTTTTATTCTAAGTTATATAACTATAACTATTCTGTTACCCTTCTACCTAGCCTTACTACCTAACTAGGCCCTTAGTAATCTCTTTTTTAGGTGCCTAAGGCCTCTATAAAGCCTACTGCTTAGGGTAAAGCCTGCAGCAGTCCCTCTAATATTTACTAAGCAACTAGGCTAAATTAGGCTAATAACTCCTATCTCTATACACCCTTTTAGCACGCCTAAAGTGCCCTCTATAGGACCCTCTAATTTAACAACAAGCCTAAATACCTACTTCCTTCCCTATAGTAAGATTAGTTTATAATGTAATAATAGCTACTATTAAAATAAGCTAAATTATTATAAGATTTATAAATAGCCTTATTTAATAATAACTTTACCTTATAATAATACTAATAGCTATTATTAATAGTGTAATTAACGTATTAGTTTTTAAGTTAATAATATATAGGTTAAAAACCTTAATTAGTATAATAGGTAGACTAGGCTAGAATTATTATTTCTTCTATAATATCTTTACTAACCTATAATAACTATAATAGCTATTACTAATTAGTGTTAGTATTATTATAAGGTAAGGTTATTAATATTATTAAATAAGGCTATTTACTAATCTTATAATAATTAGCTTATCTTAATAGTAGTTATTATTATTATTATATAACAAACTAATCTTACTACTAGAAAGGAAGTAGGTATTTACCTTTTGTTAAATTAACAGAGGTAATAGTAATAGGTTAATATTATATATATTATACGTTATATATATATCTTACTATATATGTAACTATAACTATTATATTACCCTTCTGCCTAGCCTTACTGCCTAACTAGGCCCTTAGTAACCTCTTTTCTAGGTGCCTAAGGCCTCTATAGAGCCTACTGCCTAAGGTAAAGCCTATAACAGTCCCTCTAATATTTACTAAGCAACTAAGCTAAATTAGGCTAATAACTTCTATCTCTACATACCCTTTCTAGCGTATATAAAGTGCCCTCTATAGGACCCTCTAATTTAATACACCCCCTTAGGGAAGGCCTTCTTATAGGCCTTTATAGCTTATAGCTATAAAGGGTAAAGCCTTTACTTTATAATACCCTACATAAAAGGCGCTTAGAAAGAGCTTTCCTATAATCTATAGTGCTTATAGGGTACTAACATATAGGAGATTATAAGTCTTCTTAACAGCCTATACGTCCTCCTTTATTATCTATACTTCTAAGTAAGCCTTATCTTTAGTAAGCTTTTATACTTAGTTACACTTAAGAAACACCTTCTTATTAATTATATTTATCTATTATAGGAAGGCCTTATGCTTTAATAGGTTAAGGGCCTTAGTAAGTCTGTCTGCTATAAGCTTTATAGATAGTATATATATAATATTAATATGCTACTAAGTAACCTCCTGTTATAACTAGTAGTTATAAATATCTATATAATATAGCTTTATGCCCTTCTAGGCTATATATTATGTAAACGTGTTTTATTTTCTAGGGGTCTAGTAATATATATTAAGTATAACTATTGCATTAAGTTTCTAACTAACACTTTAGAGCTTCTAGCAAAATCTCTACTTCTATCTAGCCTTAATTATACTGCACCTACTAGATAGCGCAGATTACTGCCTGCAGCTAGCCTAAGTGCTCCTTTATTATTATAATTTTAGATACGTTATCCTACTTCTAGGCTATCCTGCTAATAAAAGAGTAAAGCTGCTGCTATAGGGCCTACCTTACCCTAATAATTAGGCCTATATTAGCTGCTAGGCTGTTAAGAAGTAAGATTACTAATCTAACGCTAGTAATATTAATTACTATATAGTTATCTATTCTACTATTAATAATAATAATGTTATATAGAGAGTTCCCTCTATACTGCTTAATAATAGAGCTTATCTAAGCTGTTATAAACTGTTTTATAACCTCTAAGGGGTTATAATTAAGAGGAGTGCCTAGTTTAAAGGGGTTATCTAAGTTAAGCGTAGGTATAACTAAGGTATATAGAATAAGGAGTTAATAAGATTAGACTTAATAAGATTAGAAAGAAGGATTTAATTTAGTTACTTTAGTAGGTTTTAGGATAATTTATCTAAACTACAGGTTTAGCAGGTTGTAGGTATAGTTAATAGGAGAATCCTAAGAGATTCTATCCTAGCTGACTATATATACCTAATAAGCCTGCCTCTTAAGGTTAAATACCTCTATAGTTAAGAGTTCTTAACCTTAGTAGTATAGACCTTAAGAGCAAAGCTATCTCTAGTAAGTTAATCTAGTATTAAGTAGACTATACTAACCCCTATAGTACTATATATTCTTAAATAAGCTACCTTACTAAGTTAACAGTATAAGAATAAGGTATAGTGCTTATATTAGGCTAACTGCTATTATTTTTTTTTGTTTTTTACATTATATAACTAATCTTAACTATAGGATCTAATTAGTTCTACACTAGTTTAATTAGCATTTTTAAATATAGCTTTATATAAAGCTTTAAGACCTATATAACGTAGTAGTATTTATCTAGCAGCGTCTATACGCTCTGTGTGCAGACAGTTAGTTTAATTCTAACTATAGGAAGCTACTTTTATAGAAGTCTAATTAGCTATTAGAGCCCTACAAAAGTAGAGCCCTAGGCCCTACATACATAATAGGGCTCTAATAATAGTGCACTACACCTACGTATTATGTTTCCTTTTATAATAATCCTATATTATGTTAGGTAAAAACAAGCTAACCTTCTAATATTTAATAAGATAGAGTAGTTTTCCTCCTATATAAATTATAGGAGGTTTTTCTCTCTACCTATATAGATTAATACGTACTATATATATAGAATAGTGTAAGGGAATACCTTACTAGTTCCTACCTAGATAGTAAATAATGTAAGACTCCTATTACTATTAATAAAGCTTTAAGAGCTCCTTAGTTATAAGATTAACAGTCTGTTAATTATTATATTATATTTATATTCTTATAGGCTAAGGCGCTTTTAATATATACGTTAAGTGCTAGCTGCGCTCTATAGGGAGCTATACTTATAAGTGTAATATTAATTAGCTAGCAAAAAGGGTTTCCTTAGCTGCTTATAAGAGTGCTAAAAGCTCTACCTTAGTAGTTAATATAGTAATAGTATCTTACTTATTAGCCTGCTAGGTAATAAGGCCTCTAAAAAGCTTTATTATAAAGGCTTAGAAGCTCTTATAGTTAAGTAAGTTATTTATAAAGCTTATATTAGAGGTAACCTCTAAGGCGTCTTTATTACTACTAAGCTTAGCGCTAAATTAAAGGTAGAGGTAATATATATAATAAAGGTATAATAATATATAGTTAGTAGCCTTCTAGTAGGCTTTACTTAGGTTCTAATTAAACCTTATAAGCCTACTTACTATAAAAGTAATATTAAGGCGTATTATAATAGCAGTATAAAGGATTATACTAACCTTCTACTAGTATCTATTTGTTTTATAACATACTGTATTATTAGTATATAGTAGAAGCTCTTTCTTTATTATAGAGGTAAATTTATATATATTATTTATAATGTTAGTATATATAGAAAGTAGTTTTATAGCCTTCTCTATATATACTGCTTATAAGAGCTAGAGTCTCCTACTTACGTAGTTATATAGGACTTTAAGGCTTAGGAACTACTAAAGCTTCTAGCCTCCTTTAAGGTAATACTTTACTTAGAGGGCGTTTAGCTCCTTAATTACTATATGCTTATAGGCCTTTAGAAATACTAATATATAGTTATTAATATAAAAGAAGAATGTAATCTAGCCTTTCTTCTAGTAGTAATCTTTACCTATAATACGTTAGAAACCTTATGTAATAAGTCCTACTTTAAAGTGTTATTACTTAAGGAGAGGTAATTAGTGTAGGCTATAGAGGGCTTTCTAAAAGCATATAATAATACCTTTCTTATAGTAACCTAGTAGTAACTCTATATACACCTCCTTATTAATATCTATATAGATAAATATATTAATAGTGTTATATTAAAGTAGCCTTAAGTTAAAGTAGGTAGCTAGGGCTATTAATATTTAGAAGAATATACTTACTAATATAGCTATATATATATTATGTAAATCTTTTACCTATTAGTTACTATATATAATAAGCCTTACTTTTACCTTTATAAAGCAGCTATACTTATTAAGTTTATATATATAGACCTATATATAGTTAAGAATCTAATTACTATAAGTAGAGCCTTTAGGAACTTCCTTTTATAACCTTAATGTCTTATAGCTATAAAAATAGCTCCTTTTAGCCTCCTTAAAAGTATCTTTAAAAAGGTAGTTTACTAACTAACTATATAATATAAGAAGAGGAGGTAGGTATTTCTAGTAGGTACTTATTAAAAAGGCTGCTTTACTACTTCTTATAGTAAGCCTATTAGCTACCTCCTGCTTCTAGCCTGTATTAAGCTACACGCTAGGTATACCTAGTTATGCTTTTAGCTTTATTATAGGTGCACCTAGTAGACCTACACTTACTAGCAAAATAGGGTAATTAGCCCTCTCCTGCAGTATATAAGTGCTATCTAGTTATTTCTACTTAGCTTTAATATATAAGCGTTACTTCTAGTAGGAGTAACCTTCTAGAAATATAGCCTTAAAAGATTATCTTAGTAGCTTATACTTAAGAGTTATATTATTATCAGCTCCTTTAAGCGCTTATAATTATTATTCTTAAGATTAAGATTCTTCTTTCTACCCCCTTACGTTAAGTATATCTCTAAGGGTAGTTATAAATAAGGCTCTTAGAGGTAGTATTATTAGTAGTATTATTAATATAAACCTTACTTTAGTATAAAGTAATAGAGGGGTTAGCTCTTTATAACTATAATTTAAAAGGTTTTTAGTTTTATAGCTATAAAGGGTTAGGCTATTAGGGCCTTCTACCCCCTTAGCGTAGTTAGTATGTTCTTAGATCTTATTAGCTTCTTTATCTACTATATATATAAAGCTTCTTTTCTACGCCTCTTAGTATATAAGATGCTTAATTATAGTAGCTATTTCCTATAGATTGCTCTTATATATATTATTAGTAAGCTTTATAATATTACTATTAAAGGTAACCTTCTTATTAAAAATAACATCCTATATAGTAAAAACTTTACTATAGGTAGGGCTTTATATCTAATATAAGTTACTTAAGCTGTAGCCTATAAGATAGCTAATCTAAGCCCTTAGGGCTAGTTATTAGCGTTAATTACAGTAAAGTTAGGCGTTAGTAGTAAGTGTATATACTTTATAACTATATATATATAGGTAAGAAAGGTCTAGCTAAGCGTACGCTATATTAGCTTTACTCTAGAAGTGCTTATACTATAGTTAGTATAGGGTTTTCTAACTATAAGATACTTATAGTATATAGTTTTAAAAGTAAGTAGTAGCTATATAGACCTCTAGCTAAAGGATGTTTAGTAGGTATATATTAATTACTATACTATATACCTTTTACTTAATAACTATAATAATACGCTTTATAGCTCTATTTTATACTTAGGTATTTAAGGCGCTTACCTTAAGGTGTATACTATATATCTCTATTATATCTATAATATCTAGGTAGTATAGAAGCTTATTATTAGTCTTAATAACCTTTATCTAATAGTTATATTATACTTCTAATAGGGTAAGGAAGTCTATAAGTATAGTAAGTAGTATCTTAGTAGTCTTTTAGTGTAGGTAGAAATCCTATATATAACTACTGCTGCAGTTAGAAATTATTATGTAAGATATATACCCTATATAACTAACCTCTAGGTTATAGAAGTTAATTACTAAGTAGTTACTAGGCTCTATATAGATTATAGATTTATATAGGCTGCACCTAACTAAGCAGTAGGCCTTACTTTTTACGTAGGTATTATAGTTAATAATGTAAATCTTATAATTATTAAAGCCTTTAAGATACACTCTATAAGCTATATTAATAATCCTCTTAATTACTTTAGGGCTTAGGTAACCTAGCCTATAGTGCTAAGTAACTAGGCTGCTAAGAATTAGCTTCCTATATGTCTTTATAGTGTATTTATTTTATTAGCGTAATTAGAGCGCTTTATCTAAGTCTATAGGAGGTAAGGGTATAGTAGCAGCTAAAGTAGCCTCTACCTTAAAGAGCCTATAGTTAAGGACCTATTAGTTATAAATATTATTAAGGTAGGCTATAAAGGACCTATCTGCCTTTTGTAGGTAGTTATTTCTAAGGCTTATATCCTACTAAATACCTTATTACTTTAGCTTCTTAAAAGACACTAGATTAGCTGTAAGGCTAGAGTAAAGAGTAACGTTATATAAGGTAAGCCTTATAATAATACCTATATACCCCCTAAGCCTAATTTATATAGTGCTATACGCTTTAATAGGTAGTTACTATAAACTTACCTATAGGAAGTTACTTACTAATGCAGCTCTTATTATCTTAAACTATAAAGGCTTATTAAAAATATATACTATTAAGCTTAAGTCTAATATTACTAAGTAAGCTAGGTAATAAAGGCTTTTTATAATATAAAAGGAGGCTAGTGTAATTTTTCCCTTACACCTACTATATAGTTAGTTATTCTTAATAGTTACCACTCTTACCTCTTATAAGCGTTTAGTAAGCTTTAGGTTATATTATATACACTTTTTAATTATAGTTTTAACTGCTTTACTCTCTTACTACCCTTTAGGGCGTATATAAAGAAGAGCATACTAGCAGTAGTTAATATAGTGCCCTAAAGTAAAGTAAAGCTAGCAGCTTATATACTTTAAAAGTAGTATCTCTACTACGCTTATACTTAACCTTTCTTACTTAAGTAGTATACTTTACTCTTATAAAGGCGCTAGAGGCCTTAATAATAATAAAGATTACTTATAGAGTATGCTTAGCTTATAAGATTATATCTACTAACAGCCTCTATAGCTATAATTTCTACTACTATAGTTTTTATTATTTTAATTTCTATAGTTATCTTTAGGGTTCTTATAACCTATATTAGTTAGGCTAAAGGTGCTATATATAGCCTTTTACCTAATAGGCGTATTACTAAAAAGCTTTATTACCTTTTATATATTACTTATTATTATAGAGATTATAAGATTCTTTTTTTAGTATCCTTCTTACTTTACTATAGGTAGGTAAATACCTATTAAGTAAGATAACTAGTTAAAAAGGCTTTTATAATATTTTAAAACTAATACTTTAAGTGCTATCTATTAGAGACTTTATTAGCCTTTATATTATAAAGGGTACTTTCTTATATAAGAAGCTATTTCTTAAGCTCCTTTATATTAGTAAGGTAATTCTAAACGCCTTTATAGAGAATTCTTTTGTATTTTATCTACACCTTATTACACCTTTCCTTTAGGCGCTTAGTAATATAATTCTTAAGCTTCTTTACCTATTAGTTAAGATACTTATCTAGTTTGTAATAGTGTTCTAAGAGCTTAATACTTATAGTATCTCTAAACTAGTCCTATAGTAGGGTGTATTTTTATATATATGTTTTATACTTCTTTAATATATTAGTATATTTACTTTACTACTCCTTATATAACAGTAGGTTACTTAGTAAGAGCTTATAGACCTCTTTAGCCTATAGGTTAGTTACTACTATAGGCTTAAGGAGTAATCTCTAACTAGCTATTAGAATTAAAGTTACTACCCCTTAAGTATTTAAGAAGTTTAATCCTAGGTGTAGAGCTTAGTATCTTAGATAGTTATAAGGCTAAAGGTATATTAGGTGCTCTATAAGTGCTATAATAGTCTTACTAGGTGTATAAGAATTATTTACTAATAGGTTAATTACTTCCTATAGGTTATAGGCTCTAGCTTTTACTTAGAGCTGCTTAAACTAGATAGTCTAGTTAGAGAAGAATTTTAAAGTAATCTTTCTATTATTAGTTATTATTATATACTTTTTAGCTTATAGGAATTATATTACTAAGCTTATTACTATTAATTTCTAAGCATATAAGACTCTTAATTATTAAATTAATAGAGGTAATAGTAATAAGTTAATATTATATATATTATATATTATATATATATCTTACTGTATATATAACTATAACTATTATATTACCCTTCTGCTTAGCCTTACTGCCTAACTAGGCCCTTAGTAACCCCTTTTCTAGGTGCCTAAGGCCTCCATAGAGCCTACTGCCTAGGGTAAAGCCCACAGCAGTCCCTCTGATATTTACTAAGCAACCAGGCTGAATCAGGCTGAGAACTCCTATCTCCGCGCACCCTTTCCAGCGCACACAAAGTGCCCTCCGTGGGACCCTCTAATTCAACACCTTTAGTAGTAGGCGCCCTTACTGGCCTACCCTTAGGTAGGGCAGTCTCACGCAGCCACCTACCGCAACCCACTTCCGCTAGGGCCGGATTTATCCCGAGCCCCGAGGTCATAGGTTCGATTCCGACACTTACGATACATACTTGTACAAACTGACGCCCGGCCCTTCATCACCGCCCCAAGACTCCACCCGTCCGCCATCCCCATCCTCCAACTTCCAGTCTTAGCCAGGAGTTTTTTGGACGACAGGATGGCCATCGTACAGGTCCGCTGTTCCCATCTGTCACTGCTCGAAAACCGAAAAGGACGACGCAAGCATCCTACAGCCATCCGTGTCTAGCATTCTACGCTCAAAGATACAGGCCTTCCTAGAAGTCCATACTCTACCAATTAGATCCCCTCCTGCCCGTCAATATAAACTGGCCGTTCGAGGAGGACGTCCCATACAAAGAGGAGCAGTCCCCAAGGCGATGCCCGAAAGGCAAGATCGCCATCGCGGTTCCATTCCACTCGGTCTGAATAGCTTCTAACTTCCCCAGCCGAAGAGGATGCCGACGACAGATCTCAGCAGGACCATCCCCAGCCGTTGAATCTTGGGTCTAATGGGCCATTTTCCTGGAGCACGCGTATATCCATGGACCAAACATGAAGGCATACGTCACTACAAGTCACCGAAGCAGCAACGCCAGACCACGAGGCTGGCCTGTTCATCTCAAATTACATCGATGAATCGCAGTAATAACAACGATAGTGGGGGAGAATCGTGGCTCGCTTGCCACGCCGTTTGCTCAGACAGCTATCTAGCCTACCAGTTCCGGTCCATGGCTATGGCCCATAAGCCCGCAGCCAGATCCAAGTACCGAACCAGCCCAAAAGCCAGACATCCCATCTAGTGATCTCCTCCCAAAATGGTTTTTTTTTTGCGTTATTTTCTTGTTGATGTGAGTGCCGAAATGGCCGCTCGCTCTCCTCCAAAACAGGCTGCGCCAGCACCCTTCCCGGCACCTTTGCGTCACCCTCGCAGGTGGCCCTAAGTACTCGGAAGAAGCTGGCCAGCGCGGCCCAGGAGAGCCAACAGGCATAATGATACTCGGGTATTTCTGCGGTCGTTCGTCGAGCCTGCGCCCTCGAGAGAGGGAGGCAGGGCATAGGCGTAGAATGCGTGGACGGATCATGTCGAAACCTCCGTTTGAGTGTGTGCTCGGGCACCAAGAAGCAACATCTTGGCTTGTTGTCGATCGGCGACGACAACGCCCGTTTCCTCCTCCTGTCCCGGACGGAGTAGGGGCCTTCCAACCAAATAACCCCCTTCCCCTGCCAAAGAAAACGCATGATGCATCAGAATCATCATGCCCCGACAGACGCCATTGGATGCCAGCCACCTCGCCGCTCTCCGTGTCATATCCCAACATCAGTCGTCTCCGCGATTGATTGATTAATACTCAAAACACACCGCGGCGCTCAAACCAGAGATGAGCTACCGACCGGACCGCCCTCACGCGAAAGGGAATGACGGCCTCGTCTGTAGGCGGTATCACCGCCCCCGACCGCCGGGGGCCCAACTCCCCTTTTGTCCACCAAGAAATCAGTTGTGGCCGTCTCCCATGCGAACGCCGCCCCGGGGCTGATACCGTTCAGCCGCTTGTTGACCCCAAACGCCGTCGTTAGAAAGAAGCAAGTTGGCATGATAAGATTGACTCGGGTTGCGCCCGTGCTAGCAGTCGACGGCGTTTCGTCCTAGAACCAGACGCCGCCCTCTGCTGTTGATGAAGTCGGTTATTTTTTTTTTTGTTGATATCTCCCCATGGTTGGACCCATCGTCTCTCTCGTCCGGTCGCCTTCAGACAGCAAGTGTTCACCAGCTGGGGGAGAAAAATGCCTATCGTCAAGAAGGCCGAGAGGAGGAAAAAAGAGAAAAAGAATTCAAACAAAAGACCAGCGAGATCCGACGGGGGTATGGTACAGGCCAAAGTTTGCGAATATGTAAACGAAGCTGGTCGGTCGTTGCTTTCCGACGGGTCGTAGGTGTCTGTCTCTGATCGAGTGGTTTTCGTGTTTCGTGATCGTGAGTGGTGGTGGGTGGAAGCTCATGCAGGTTTTATGAGTCCGAGAATGAGATGCCCCGACCCAGTCTAATCGTGCCATGCCGCCTCCCACATCAGGAGAAAAAAGAGAAGAGAAAGAAAAGAAGAGGAACTATGTACAATCCAAACAGGACGCAGCCGCGTGTTCCGTCGCGGCGCATACGCCGTAACGCCGTTTTATAAAGAAGAGATGAGAGGCGCCCTAGGACAGCTGTCCTTGGGGCTGGGGGTGACCCTGGCCTTGGCCTTGGCTACGGCCGCGGCCACCGCCACCGCCGTATCCGCCGCGGTTCTGGCCCCGGTAACCGCCGCGGCCACGTCCGCGGCCTCTGCCGCCGCCCTGGTAGCCGTTCTGTTGGCCGCTCTGCTGAGGCTGTTGAGTTTGCCAGTTGCCAGGAGCCGGGCCACCCTGGAGAAGGGGCTGGTGCTGCTGGTGCTGCTGGTGCTGCTGCTGGCTTTGTTGGATCTGGGGTTGTTGCTGACCTTGACCGGGCTGACCGGACTTGAAGTTGGAGATGGGTCTCGGGATAGACTCGGGGTTCTCGTAGACGTAGAGGGACTTGTCGATGCTGGCAGGAATGGGCTGGATCTCGGTGCCGAGGTCCTTCTCGATGTTGTAGAGGTTGAACCTGTCGTCCCAGTTGATCAGGTTGATGGCCAGACCCAGGTGACCGTAACGACCGGATCGGCCAATGCGATGCAGGTAGGTCTCGGCGTTCTTGGGGAAGTCAAAGTTGATGACGACGTTGACGGCCTGGATATCGATACCACGGGTAAGCAGGTCGGAGCAGACGAGGTTTCGGCACACGCCGTTGCGGAAGTCGTGGAAGACGCGGTTTCTCGCCTGCTGGGCCATCTTGGCGTGGCTGTAGAAGCACGAGTATCCCAGCTCGGTGATCTTCTTGGCGAGCAGCTCGACACGGTTGGTCGAGTTGCAAAAGATGATAGACTGGTTGATCTGCAGCTTAGAGAAGAGGGTGTTGAGGCAGTGGACCTTTTGCTTCTCCTCAACAAAGGCGTAGTACTGGGTGATGCCGCGGAGAGTGAGCTCGTCCATAAGGTTGATCTCGTAGGGGCTGACCATGTTCTTGTCGGAGAAGTCTTTGACGGAGAGGGGGAAGGTGGCGGAGAAGAGCATGACCTGGCGGTCCTTGGGGTGGAATTGCAGCAGCTGCTCGATGACGGGGGTGAACTCGACGGAGAGAAGCTTGTCGGCCTCGTCCATGATGAACATGGGGCATTCGCTCAGGTCGGCAACGTTCTTGCCGGCCAGGTCAAGGATTCTGCCGGGGGTACCGACAACGATGTGGACGGGGTCCTGCAAACGGATGATATCGTCGCGAAGACCAGTGCCTCCGGTAGTGACCATGACGTTGATTCCAAGGTGCTTGCCGAGGGTTTTGCAGACTTGTGATGTTTGCATGGCGAGCTCGCGAGTGGGGACGAGGATGAGGGCTTGGATCTTGGAGACTTTGGGGTTGATCTTTTCGAGGGCGGGGATGACGAAGGCGGCCGTCTTTCCGGTACCGTTCTTCGCACGGGCGAGGATATCGCGGCCGGTCAGGGCGACGGGGATGGCTTCTTCCTGAATGGGGGAGGGCTTCTCGAATCCGGCCTCGAAGATGCCCATCAACAAATCTCTCTTCAGCTGGAAGTTCTCGAACTCCAGACCCTTGGTGTTTGTGACATCCTGGACGCGGCCAAAGTTAGGAAAAGGGCGGCACACGGGAAGCAAGAGAACGGCGGCAGCGACAAGAAAGAGATGACAGCGACGACGAAGGCGGCAACGACGACAGGACACATACCTCAGTTTGTTGTCTGTTGTCCTTGGCAGGCAGCTTCAGGCTCTTCTTCCAGTCCTCTGATGCGGCGCCATCGCTGCAAAAGTCAGTCTAACAAGGCTCGGCGTGGGGTGGGAGTACACGAGGAGGTGGGCGAACCTCAAGTTCGTCGCCTTGAGCTTGTCTGCGAGTGCTTCCGCCATTTGGATTGTGTGTGTCGGAAGTAGGTGCCTTGGTGGCAGGGAGAGGAGGGTGCGATGCGGCAGGTGAGTGGTGGTTGCGCACGGAAAGGGCTTTTGCTTTCCCCACTTCGCGGTGAATGGAATCGAGGGGGCGGACGAGTCGTACTCGGCAGGAATTAGGAAGCAAGCAGGTGGGCTTTTGGGCGACAAAGAGGGTGATTGTCACTCGAGAGGAGGGAGGTTACTTTGTAGCGTGGCAGCGAGAGAGGGTGCCGCGGGGTCGACGTGGTGTTCCGTGTCCGGAGGAGAGAGTTGAGTGGAAAAGAAGAAAGAGGATTGTTGGGTTTGGACCGGACTCTGAGAGTTGCGGTGCAGCAGGGGTGGATTGTAGGAGTTGTGAGATGAGTGAGTCTTGGTCGTCGTTGCGCGATTTGGGAAAATCCGTTGGTCGTCGTTTGGTGAGTCGGGATAATGAAACGGCCGAAGAATGCGTTTCGTCCACGAGGTATAGCGCGAGGAGGTGTGGGAATGGTTGGGTTTGCGTGGGATGGAGAGGTGGTGGTGGTGGTGTGTGTGGTGGTTTGTGTGTGTAGGAGAAGAGTCGAAGAAGCAAGTTTGCCGTGGTCAATCGAATCGAATCAACTGCGGTGCGCCTCAGCTGTGCCTTTGGGGCGGGTCCCACCCCTGTCTAGCGGCTTCGGAGGGGCCACGTGACCGTGTTGCGAGAGTAAGTCAGGCGAGGCAGGTGGCAGGCATGCTGCGGATAGGCAACTAGGGAAGAGAAAGGATGGATCTACTTCACGTGAAGGTTTTTAGCGATGCTGTGTTTCTCTCGGATATGCTCACGGAATATCCGTATATAGTAGGAGGATTGCTCAGTTGTTCATAGCCCATCATGTCAGGGTACGTCTTGGATCATGGGTGACATATGCCAACTCGCTCACCGAGAGCTTTTCAGGCTCTCTCATTCGCCCTTTACCGAGGCTACCCCGGAAAGCCCTCACTCAGCCGATTGGACAGAGCCCTGCATGCGCCCCGGTTTAACTGTTTCCTGCAGCGGAGCTATTGGATCGGAAAGGGGACCGACCGCCGAGGGCCCTGAAGCCTGAGCAGTACGAACAGTGAACAGTGAACAGTGAACACTGAGCAGCGGGCAGTGCCAGTGCCAGGGACCGCTGGCTTGAGCGGCAACAGTCGAACGAAGCATTGGCCTCGAAACCTTCTCACCAAACATTGCCGGACACTCCCCCATCCCCCCTCCTCACCTATCACACTTACACACACCCAACAGCCGAGATGCTCGCCCTCGACCTCTGCCCTCAACCTCCTTGAAGACCCCCATTCCCCTCTCCTTTTTGATACCTATTTACTCATCTGTCATTGCACATGTCAACCTGCAAACACACTGCTTCGCCATGGTTCTCAAGACGCCAAAGGCGTTCGCCGTCTGCTCGAGCAACAACGTCCTGAGCTTCTTCGCCGTCCCCGCACACCACACATCGATAACGTCACCACCACCCAGACGACGTCCGTCCTCATCCGTCGCAGCCCGCTCCCCACGAACGACCTCACGATGCTACGCGACCGTCAACGGCGCCGACACGACCCCCAATTCCGAATCGCAGAATGAATCCTCCAAACGACGGCGGCAGCAAACACGGCCACAACCGCCACCCCCCTGGCCGACCTGCGCGAACCCCACCCCCTACGACATCTTCGACATCGACAAGGCCGCCCCCTACGCCAAATCCCGCTTCGCCGAGCTCGTGAAGCAGTACCACCCGGACAGGCACCACGCCTCGGCCCTCGACTCGCTGGCCCCGCACACCCGCCTCGAGCGCTACCGCCTCATCGTCCTGGCCAACGAGATCCTCAGCTCCCCCGACAAACGCCGCATCTACGACTCCTGCGGCGCCGGCTGGCACATCCCTGGCGCCGCTGACGGCGGCCCCGCCGACCCCCGCGACGTCCACGACCTCTACCGCCGCGCCGACAAGGCCTGGCGCCACGCCGCCGACAACCCGGCCATGAACGCCACCTGGGAGGACTGGGAGCGCTGGCACGACCGACGCGCCAACGGCGAGCGCCAGAAGCCCCTGTACATGTCCAACGCCACCTTCGCCGCCCTCGTCCTCGCCGCCCTCGCCGTCGGCACCGTCGTGCAGACGGCCCGCATGGACAACTCGTCGGCCTACATCCTCGAGAAGAAGCACGCCCACGAGGCCAGCATCAGCGAGGCCCTGCGCCGCCAGGGCGCCGCAACGGCCGGGAAGGGCAGGGAAGAGCGCATCGAGCAGTTTTTGAGGGAGAGGGAGAACATGAACTTTGGTTTCATGCCGAGCAAGCTCGAGGTCCGGCCACCGGTGCCGAACCCCAAGTAGTCGAGTAACAAACACACGCACGCGCGCACACACACGCACGCACACACACACACACACACACACACATACCAGGACCAGACGGGAGGTGAATGGCTGAGCAAGCGCGGCGCTCGTATTATCGAGCTGAAATGATGTTATGATACATTGTACAATACAACGTGCCCGCAAGGGAAAGGGCGGGGCGCAAATGGGGGCTTAGATACCACAGATAGTAGTTCATTCCTAGAACCGTAACCGAAGAAAGAGAGAGAGAGAGAGAGCAAAAGAGAAACATCAATCCTGATACGCGCCCGTCCGCTCCCTGACTAGCTGGCGCATGACCCCTTCGGCGCCTGACGGGTCGATCCGCTCCGTGTCGCCCTCGCGCATCATCTTGCCGACGAGGTACATCAGCTTGCCCTGCGGGTACTTCTTCTTCCCCCCGCGGAACTCCTCGAGCACCTTGTCCTCGCCCTCGACGGCCCGCTCGGCGAGCCGCCGGTACTCGTCGTCCGTCATCTCCTTGAACCACAGGTCGTGCTCCCGGATGGTCTCCGTGACGGAGGAAGGGACGACGCCGACGTACGCCGCCACCAGCAGCTCCTTGGCGACCCGGCCGGTGATGGCGCGCCGGTGCAGGTGGACTAGGATCTCGGCGACGGTGGTGTGCGGCAGCCTGTCGAAGCGGCCGTCGGGACTGATGTAGGGCGGCGTGTGCTGCGGGTCCTCCTTGTCGGCGCTCAGCCGGCCGAACTCGTGGAGGATCCAGTTGCATGCAAGAGGCGCGTAGGAGCGCAGGGGCGGCGGCGCCGCCGCCGCGGCGCCGGCAGGTTCGGCCGAAGCCAGGCCCCTGCCGAGCTCCCCAACGACTTTGTAAAAGTACTCAAGCCTGCCGCCGTCGTCCATCGACATGAGCGACTGCGCGTCCTTGGCCGTCAACCCATAGTCGCGGATCAGTTCCGTCAGCTCGGCGTCCGGCAGGTCCCTGACGGAGTCGCGGATGCGGTCGACGAGATCCTCGCCGATCACCAGGGGGCCGAGGTCCGGGTCCGGCATGTAGCGGTAGTCGACCTCGCCCTCCTTGCCGCGTAGCCTGCGCGTGTGCTTAGAGCCCAGCGTCCAGCCGCGCGTCTCGCTTGCGATAACTTCGCCGGCCTCGAGCGCCGCGATCTGCCGGTCGCGCTCGGCAATAATGGCGTCCTCGACGGCCTTGATGGTGCTCAGGTTCTTGATCTCGGTACGCGTGCCCAGCGGCGCGTCCGGATCTCCCGCCCTGCGGACCGAGACGTTGACATCGGCGCGCAAGCCGCCCGTCTCCATGCCCGAGACGCAGGCGTCGACGGCATGGAGCAGAGCCTGGACCTTGCGGACGAAGGCGGCCGCGGTGCGCGGGTGGTGCAGCTCGGGCTTGGTGATGATCTCAATGAGGGGCGTGCCGACTCGGTTGAAGTCGAGCCAGGAGACGTCGCTCGGCTGGGCCAGGGTCTTGGCGGTGTCCTGCTCCAGCTGAATCTGCTGGATGCCGATGGTCACGCCCTCGCCATCCTCGGCGGCAATGCCGTCCCGGGCTGAAAGCTCGATCCGGCCGTTGCGGGCGAATGGCTCATAGTACTGCGTGATCTGGTAGCCAGCGGGCTGGTCCCACCAGAAGTAGTGTTTTCTATCAAACCGACTGACGGGTTGAATGTCGCAGTTCAGGGCGCAGGCGGCGCGCAGGGCCGGGATAAGCGTTTCCCTTTGGAACTTGGGCTGGCTGCCGGGCATGGCAACGTCGAAGAGGGCTACGTGGGAGTTTGGGTCGTCGTTGAACGAGGTGGCCGCCGGGGAGAAGAGCTTCCGCGCCGTGTTGAGCTGGGCGTGGATCTCGATTCCGACGGTCAACTCCCACCCCTCGACCGTCTGATTGCTCCCCTTGGGCTTCTGAGACCCCGCCTCCTTTTTCAGCTGCTTCTTCTCCTCCTTGAGCTTCTTCCTGAGCGGAACTGGCGGTGCGTCCGGCGTTGCGGTCGCGTATGTCGCCCTTGCGTTCTCGAAACGCGAGGCACGCGACCATATTGGTACGGCACGGGCCGAAAGACGGGTGTAGGGGCGCCGCGCCGCGACCAAGCAGCCCTGGTGGGGGAGCTGGCCATTGAGCAGGTAGCGGGCCAGGTCGCGAGTCGGGATGCGCATCATTTTGGCAGGTGGGTGGGCGCTGGGGGG
>NWBT01000044.1:2598072-2630343 GCA_003386485.1 Colletotrichum lentis
GGGGGGTATCTGCTCAAGGCGCAATACAAGAGAGGTTGGGAGGATGGTGCTACAAGATCTGCAAAATCGTTGAGCTGTCTTGGGCGGAATTTGATGGTGGGGTGACGAAATCGTGACTCTCGCGGGATTGGACGGTCGAAGCAGCGGGCCGGGAAGAAACTTGGTTAGGGTGCTGATCCAGTAATTATGTTGTACACCCTCTCTCTCTCTCTCTCTCTCTCTCTCTCTCTGGCTGCAGCTATGTGTTCGTCGATGAGTGGCTGCGGGATCAGAAGGGGGCTTGATTGGAGGGCTCGCGGGTCGGAATGGGTGATGAGGACGGAAGAACGGTTGGTGGTCGAGACCATGCGACCGATGGGGGTAGTGAAAGACGATGGATGTTGGGTGGATGTGAATTTTCCCGGGTCAATCTGGTAAAGCAAAAGGGAAAAACAGGTGTCGCACAAGTATTACAACCCGTCACCCAGAGCTCAAGTTGGAGCTCCGGGAATAGCTTCACAGGCTCTTGAGAGCTCTCCTCCTGCTCCCCCGGTCAATCGCATCCAAAAAAGAATGTTGGAACCGGAGTACGTATCTTTTCTCCATCTTCGGGCCGCGTAAGGTTCCGGCTCCGGGCGTCTTTCCGTTCCGCGCCGCTACGGATACTCTACACACAGATTACGTAACTCATCCACGCCCTCGGATACGATGCGGAACTGTGCGTGGCTGGAACGTGGTCAAGTGACAGTGACACGCATCGCAGCGGACGGAGGGACATGCCGCTAGACACGTACACTATTTTATCTGTACAGACCACTGCGTGATGTACATGTTGTCTGTCTGCCGTTGGGGGTCGAAACCGTCCGGCGAACCCGTTCATCCACTCATTCGTTCCCTGTGCGCATCTCATCTTCAGCCAGACCCCGCTGGGTGTTATTCTTATTCGTATTGCAACCCAGCAGAAGACGCAAAGCATGTGAACCATGCCCAGACAAGTTTCCTCTCGGTCGACTGTATCGTGTATCGCCGCCGCTTATGTCTCCCGAGGGTTCCTGTTTCTATCTTCGGTACATCCGCACATGTCTCACTGTCTCTCATCTCTATTCTCACGTACTCTCCCGCCCACGCTCCCGCACTCACACTCACACACACACCCTCACATTCACACTCACATTCACACTCACAGTCACACACACACACACCTCCAGCTCAGCTCGTCACCGTCACACCCCCATCATGCCGACCCAGTCTTGCTAGTCATCTGAAACAAACCCATTGACGGCTGACACACACGCTCTCGTTTCTCCATGTCCTTTTCTTCTTTCTCCTATTCCTAGTGTCTACGCTCGGTTCAGTTGGGAATTCCCATCCCTCCACGCCATGTTTTCTCTTCTTCCGCCACATGGAAAAGGATCGCCCGTCACCACGCCCACACTTTGATGATCTTGTCGTCGTGATGCCGCCGCTCTCTTCTTGAAGCCGCCCCTCCATTATCTGATCATCTCCAGCCCGGTCCCGTCGCCGTAATCCGTTTCGAGGTTCCTCCTCTAGCCCGTCTTCCCAGGCCTTATTTCTCGTGTTTGCTGTTTATCATTAAACCTATAACGTCAAGCAATGTGCTACAACCGCAGGCTGCCTCTTGTGCGATTCACAGTAGCCCTAGATCGGCCCAAACTGAGACATTCCTCCCTCGCTCTGTACTGGCTAACACTCCCTCTCGGGACTGGCTTTCGTTCGGCACCTCTGTAAGATTGAGTCTGTAGCCGTACTTGTCTGAACCATACCTTTCCGTCCTTCTTCCATAACCCAATCGCCAGCAGTATCCACACCCAGAAATGTCGACGGCGTACCGTCCCCCGTTCGTGGACGACCTCCCAGGGAGCTGCTACGTGGACGACACCCAAGCCTCAAATCAAGCGTGGCTAGCCTCGGGCCCGGGCGACGGACTCATGCGCGCCATGGACGCCGTCCCCGCGCCGGCCACTTCCTCGTCGACGTCTGCCCAGTCTGCCCGTGACGCCAGCGATAAGACTGCGCCAAAGGGACATCACATGCTGGCCGACGACACGTCAACACCAAGCGTCCCGCGAGCCCGCCAGAGGAGCGCGACCGTCCGGAGACACTCGTCCATGCCCTCTTCTGGCCCAGAGTCGCCCGCGCGACGCCGCAGCATTGCCATGAAGCCTGCTACCCAGAGCACCCAGACCACCAAGAGCGTCCAGAATATCCAGAGCACGCTCGACGAGGTGAACCTTGCGGACCCGGAGTCCTCCTCAGACGAGACGGTGGTGCCCCCAGCAGAAACAACCGACATTCAACACCAATACGCCGATTACCCAGCATCGCCTACCGAGTCTACCTTGACCAGCTTCACCTCACTCACCGACGCCACTCACGGATCTGGCAGCTCCAGCGGCAGCGGCTCGACCATCACCCAGGCATCGTGGCCCCGACGAAGAGGGAGCGACAAGTCCAGAGGCCACGAAAAGGTCCATCTCAAAGGACGCCGCCAGAGCCGTTCGCCCAAGACGCAGAAGCAGCAGCAGCAGCAGCATCATCATTTCTCCAGCGTCCTGACCTATCTCGAGCCAGACTCGCCCCACGTAACCCCGGAGGTCATCCAGCGCTCCGTCGAGCAGTCGGCATACTGGAGGATGCCCGACCCGTCGAGCTTCCAGTCACCCTCGACCCGGAGCAACGCCTCGACCGCCTCGAGCAGCTTCCAGAGCGATGTCTTCTCCGAGATGCCCGGCGATCACGAGACCGACAGGAGCAGCAGCCCGGACCACAGCGCCTACGGCGACTCGCCGTCCATGCCCGGCAAGTTCGAGGTGCAGATGGCCGGCGCCGCCGCGCACCGGCAACAGCACGACTACCGCAGCTACGGCACCCCCGAGATGCCGCGAGGCACCGCCAACCTCCCCCACCTCCCCCCAAACACCCTTCAGCCGCGTCTCCCTGGCATCCACAACAGCCACGCGCCCAAGCACCTGCCGCGGGCCGAGAAACTGCCGCTGACGGGCTACGAGCTGATGGCCTCCAAGCTTTGTGCTCCCTCCTCCGTTGCCGCCGACGCGGACTCGGACCGGCTCGGTATCACGCCCATCTACCGCCGCTTCGAGGCCCTCAACCACCGCCTCCTCCTCCACCTCCAAGACGAGCTCGCCGAGCTCGAGGAGCAGCTCCATCGCCTCGACACGGCCGACACCCAGACGCGCCGCATGCAAAACTGCTTCCTGCCCGCTTCAAGGCGGCAGGACGCCCTCACCGCCGGCGAGCTCCAGTGGCATAAGACGGACGTGCTGGGCAGGATTGGCTACAAAATCAGCCAGTACAGTGAGTCTCCATTGCTCTTTCTTGTTGTATCCCTTCCTGTCCTCGTCCCGACCTCTCTGCCTCGCGACCGATGCACCCTTTGAGGGGGGTTCACCCATGCAAGCCAACTACCCCAGCCTCGTCCTGACACTCCCTAGACCAAGTCCTCTCGTCCTTCAAAGAAACCCAGCACCTCCCTGCCCCGGACCCCCGTGACGTCGACCTTTACCGCGCCTACCTGGCCAACCACAACCCCATCGTCGACATCGAGGCCCGCTTCCTCGATCCCCTCGACGACCTGGTCTCTCTCGCCCGCCCCTCGTCCAGCTCCTCTCGCGACTCGTTCCTCTTCAGCGACGAGCTCAAAACCCCGCAGCAGCCGCAGCAGCCACAGCCGCATCGCCGCTCGAGGTTCCCGGCCATGAACCTCGAGGCGGGGGGGAACAGGGCCGAGCGCGCGCGCCGCTTGCTGGTCGCCGCCCTCACCGGCTTCCTCCCTGCCGTCGCCCTCGCCTTCGCCGCGGCCTTCCTGCTCCCCATCCTTGCCTTCGCCGTGATCCCCGGCTTCGTGGGCCGCATGGCCGTCGTCCTCCTCGTGGCCGTCGGCGTCGCCGCGGCCGTCGTCCAGGCCGGGCTGTTCAGCGGCGGCGTCGATCGGCCCGCCAAGGTCGCAGCCACCGAGGGCCTTCTCGCGTCCGGGGTCTACGTCGGCGTCATGGCAGTCGTTGCCGGGATCATCGGGTGATATATAAGTGTACCTTTATGGGATGGAGAGAACGTGGTGGAATGAACAACGCGACGATACCCCCTTGAACTTCAGTCTCTGCTTCCATCTGTCACTCACGCACAAAATGATGAAACCACGTAGCTAACACGGGGCCTTGTCTGTAATAAAGTCTCATTCCTACACTGTTCTTTCTCCTCCGTCTCGTCTTTTCAACTCCGGACTGTACCAAGGATCACGTTGGACGTGCCGGGTGGAAGGCCTTCGCGAGGCGTCTCGTCTATAACCCCCTTGCCCCAAACCCTCCATCCAGCTCCTCATCCGTCCNTCCCCCTTAGCCCCAGACGATATCGCGGAACAACTGGACGGCTCCGCCAGGGGCCGCCGCCGCCGCGGGAACCTGGCCGCCCAGGCACTCCTGCCAGAAGTCCAGGGGGATCCTGTCGCCCCAGAGCACGTCGAACGGGTGCTCGGCGAACAAGATCCTGCCCGGGCGGCCCTGGTTCTCCCCCAGGAACGACAGCAGCTTCACCTCGGCGGCGCTGCGGAAGCCGGCCGGCAGGGCCACCCCGGTCTCGCGCATTGCCATGCGCATGCCGAGGCCGAGACGGCTCATCGGCAGGAAGTAGTCGGCAGGCCATGCCGCCGTGGTCTGCGAGGGCAGGGACGACGCGCCAGGATGGCGGTAGAGCCACGCCGGCGCGGCCTCGGGCAGGAAGACGTCCCGGCGCCGGTTCCAGAAGACGTTTCTGCGCAGGCTCTTGTCGGACCAGAAGACCCAGCCGCAGCGGCGGTAGGCCTCGCGCAGCTGCGGGTTCGTGCCGTGGAGGTGCTTCCAGGCCGTGTTGGACGCCTGCTCGAGGCGGCCGGGGAAGCGGCCGTAGCTGAGGGTCGCGTTGGTCGGGTTCGGGCCGTTCTGCAAGGGCCCAACAGCAACGGCGTTGGCCCCGTCCATCTCGGCGGGGTCGAAGCTGCCGCGTGGGATCCAGCGGTTGCTCGGGTCGCCGAGGGGGCCGAAGTACTTCGCCTCGTCGGGGGTTGCCTGGCCATGGAGCATGTGGTGGCCGTTGGCGTGGATCCAGCGGCTGTAGGTCTGCTTGGGCGACTTGAGGAAGTGCTGGAGGAAGCCGAGGCCGAAGGTGGCCACCTGCTGGATGAAGATGGTCTGCTTCTGGTGGTCGGCAAGTTCGAACTTGGTGCAGAGCGTTCCGGGGTCGGCTTCGTCGTCTGTCTTGGTGTAGTAGTCGAGCTCGTCCTCCTCTGAGAAGTCGGAGAATCGAGACTCGTCGTCGGAGTCATCGTCAGAATCCAAACTGAGGTCTCCGAACGCGCCCGCCAGGCCTTCCTCCCCATTGGATACATCTTCTCCCGGGTCCTCGAGGTCGTTGGTCGAAGAGCCGACGCCGACAGAGTCGTTCTCGGTCTCGCTAGAGGATACGGTACTGGTTTCGTCCTCGTCGAACGGTCCGCGACGAAAGCGAATGGTGTTCTTGCACATATGCTGGGGAATTTTGCGATAAAGTAGGGCGGCGTCAGTCAGGTCATCAATGATGTCGGTGATATGGTCCTCGAGCAGTATGGTGTGCATCTCTCCGATGTACTGCTGAACGCAGAGGACCTCCTCCATCTCCCACGCGTCAAAGTATTCTGCGAAGAGCAAACGCTGCTGGGCGTAGCTGAAGAGCTGACGGCCGGGACGGGCTCGGATGACTTTGCTGAGCATCTCGAAGCGGCAGAAGCCTCTGATCAGACGGACGCGCTCCTCGGGCTCATACTCCCAGATCTTGATCCTCAGGTCCCAGATGTCCACGTCCATGTAAGGGTCCGCGGGTGCTTTTCGCGACTCGTGGGCCCACTCAGGCACGCGGATCTGGTTGCTAGTAATCTCGATCTTCTGCCTGAGGGCAGCAAAGTCCGTGGCGAAGGGGACCACGGCCTCGTCGATGAAGTTGTAGGCTGCCACCTTTTCGGCGTTACTGGCACAGTGGTACAGCTCCTTTGATTTCCAACTCTGGATATGGTTCACGATGGCCTTCCTCTTGGCCTTGTCGTTGGCCATGTTGACGGTGTTTGGGAACATGACGACAGCGAGGGCGTCGTCGGTGAGCGCCCGCAGCTGGGTCAGGCCGAGCTCAAGCTCGAGGTACTTCTTTACAGGCCCTCCGTCGATTAGGGTCATCGTATGCATGGCTGGAGACGCCTGTATGATGGCGGAGATGTTTTCTCGATGCTCGAGTTCCTGAAGGATCTGATCGCGGATCTCGTAGGGGAACGAGTGGAAGGGGTCGCCTTCGAAGGTGTTGGCACTGGAGTTCATGGTTCTTGACTTGAATATACTTGGCTAGACAGAAATGACTTGGCTCTGGGACAAGGAAACGATCAGCAACGTAAATAAAAATCCATAGAGATGGACTAGCTCGGCATACCTCTCGTCTTCTGATGGTTGTTGATGATGATCTTGAGTCCTGAGGCGAGACGAACTGACTGGGATAACTTGGACCTGAAAACATGATATCATCAGTAACGTAAACAACAACACCCAGAAATGAATTGGCAGGGCAAACCTTTTGTCTTTCTGTGGGAATCGATGATGACTTTGAAGCTCGACGCGATACTCGAGACTCGACAGACCTGGCCCTTGTGTGTATTTTGAAAGGCCACAAGAAAAACTTTTCAGATTCGAGGCAAAAGAATCCTATAGAACAGACCCAGACGGGGCTTCCTCTCGTGCTATGTGAGGCATGTATCTCATAATACGGATAATATCAGCAGAATGGCCGTCAACAGTGCCCCCCCGTAGTGGAAGCCACAACCTTTCTTTGTGATTTCAGACAACCAAATCACTACCGTGGCCTTCCGTTACATTCTACAGGGTGAAAATAATACTTTCTCTAGCAGAGTGTTACTTGTCTTTGCTCTTTTGCAGCTGTCTGCGCTGAAGGGGAGTTGATGATGCTCTTTGATGGACATTTGCGCTTCTGCATCTAGGGTTTTGCACCCCAGAAGAATTTTGCACACTGCTTCATCATTTAGTGAAAGCTCTTAAGCAAAATGTGCTGAACTTAGTATGGCCCTGGCCTGATTCTAAATACCAGATGCAAGCTCTGTGAAGAAGCTTGTTATCTGTCTACAAGCTCTTAGACAGGCTTTATCAGCTGTCCATGTCACTCTTAGAACAATTAGTCGTCTTATTGCTTAGCAGAGTCTCTCAGACAGAAACTCATATCCTGCTTCAAGCCTTTGGACGGAATCAAACATCTTTTTCTATAGCTCTTAGTAAAATATACAATCTAATTGCTCAGAACATCCCTTTGGACGGCATCTATCGTCTTATTTCCTATCTCTTAGATGGGAGCCATCATTAATTTGTGTAGTTTAGTCTTTTGGACGAAATTAATCGTCTTAATGCACAGATCTCAAATAAAATCTTTTGTTGTACCTCTGTGATAGGAGCTATTATCAATCTCTGTAGTTTAGCCTTTTAGACGAAATTCATCGTCTTAATTCACAGATCTTGAACGAAATCTTTCGTCCTACCTCCGTGACTCCATCCTTTTCCTCTCATAGTCCTCACTTACCACCTATCCTAATCTCTATGTTCTTTTCCTAGCTCTATAGATTCACAAGCTGCAGTTTCTGACGTAAAGGTTTCATTAGGTTAATAGACAACAGCTATCAAGTCACTGTGAACCACCTCCCTCGTCTGCTCCCGCCCCTTTCAGAAAACAAAGCAGGCAGCCCAACAGTTTTAGACCCTCCATACTTCACAGGGGGAACAGTCAACCCAGCACTGAGTCCCCAATCGGCCAATAAGAAAAATCAGTCCTACATAATGCCATATCTCGTCTCTTGCCCCCGTCTCTTGAGCGGATGAAAAGGGTTTAGTCCCTTGAGTGATCCCACGATCAGCCGGCTCTCCTCCCTTTCCTATAAATACCTGACCCCTTCTCCCAGCTTTCTCCCACTTTCTCCTTTTCTTCTCCTTTACCCTTTCTCATCACAATTTGCTTCGCAACTTTCGTCGAAAAATCCCGCCCTCATCCAACACCAAAACATCTCAAGCATCCACCATCAATCAACATTGTAAGTCTTCATCCTCTCTCCCATCCCATTCATGAATTTCTTCGTCTCATGCGCCATTCAGCCTTCAAGATGAAGACCGCCATCATCCTCGCCGCTGCCTCTGGCATTGCTCTTGGCGCCTCTGGCGTCGCCAACGATATCGCCCGCGTCGGCGCTATCGGTAAGTTCTTCCTACTTCGCCTTCGCCTGATTTGTCCCTGCTGACAAGTCATACAGACACCAACGAGCCTGTTCTCGAGCTCACCACCGTCCTTGACGGTCCGGGAGCCTACTCTCCCACCTCTACCGGTGGCAATGGCATCACTGGTATGTCCCCTTTTTCCTCCTTCCAAAAAATTGGGTTCTCATTGTTTTCCATAGTCATCCAGTCGACTGTCTGTCGCCCGGTTTACACCCAGACCTGCGAGGTCATGAAGTTCACTTCCAGCATTCCCGTTGCTGAGATCACCTCTATCGTCTCTTCTGAGACCAAGGTCACTTCGGCTACCGAGGGTACCTCTACTAGCAACACCAAGGTTGCTACTTCCACTTCGGAGATCATTCAGTCTACCGAGTCTTCCGGCACCATCCAGACTCCAAGCGCTACCGCTTCTGCCAACAAGGATTCCGATGCCAACGGTCTCTGGGCCGGCATCGCGCTTCTGATGCTTCTCTAAGCCATTTCGCCTCGCTTGGCTACTTCTTCGAATGACAGCAAACATCAGGTGGCAAACCTGATCGCATTGGAGGGAATAGCAATAGGGTTCGGAACGGAAGGAACCAGTCTCGGATAGGAGGTTTTGGAAGTTGGAACGATGGCATAGCCGCACAGAGTCTTCTTCGCTTTGGTCCATAGGAACCGGAATACAAAAACGAGCTTTTCTCTGCTCAAAAAAAAAAAAAAATACCTGATTGATCCATATGAATATGTGAATTTGCTTCTTATTTTCCCCATGAACCAACCGGCAAGGATCTCGGAGTTGAACTCGCGTAACGCGTCGCATCGGGCTGGGGTTGATATCTTGCCATAAGCCTGCGTACATCGCGCGAAATTACGTGTGGCTTCCTCTGATTGAGTCGAAATCCAGACTTATGCTTCTATCATTGAGGTCAAAACCCAGTATCTGTGGGATTTCCAGCATCATCTATGCCAATCGAGAGGCCTCTGCGTGGGATCTCGCGTAAAATAAAGGCTTTGTTTACGCCCACAAACCCGCGTATCCTCGGAAGCAGCTAGAAATAGAAAAACTCTTTCAACGCATTCATGGTTCACCCAGTGATTGATGGCTCCAAGCCTTGGGGGGTGCTTTCCCTGGATTGTGCGGCAGTTGGTGGTGGCTCAACTGTAGTCGGCCTGCGGTGGGTCTTCGGGGCCAGCCGCTCCGAAAGCTTCGGCGCACAGTGGGCCCTGAGGCCGAGGAATCTCGGACATGGCCCGGAATGCGCAAAGCATTCGAGTTGGCCGGAAATTTACTGATCGAAATCCCTGGAAATAATTCCTAATTGTGAATAGGTCAAGATCCTTTCGGCTGCAATGACGTTTTGCCGTTGAAACGGTGCCGCGATGCTTCGCCGTCGAAGAGGGCCTACGATTTCCTTCGGCCTGCCGCTGCCGCTGGCTCTTGCTCAAGCGCAGAACCGTCAGGTTTGGCTTGAAAAACTTTCAGATAAGCATTCGAAATCTTTGATGAGCAGTATTGTTTCTGACTACCTTTGGAGCTTCACATGCGAGGGCTGCCCTCACGAACGACGCGTCGACAATCGTGCTGGGATACGCCGAATCCCCCGAAACCGCCTGAGCTGCGATGCTAAGAACGGTCTGAAGCTCCGAATTCCTTTTGGAAAGACACATCTATGGCTATGGTACCGGTGTTCCACGCTTCCTGTCACTGATTTTGCCCAACGGAATCCGGCATCCAAGCCTGGGGCGAACAGCAGCAAGCAGCTCGTCTTTTCAGCGCTCTATCTGCCTTCGCTCTCCTCACTCTGAGCGTCGTGACAGTGTCCTTTTCTCACTTGGCTGCATGGCCATGAGATAGATCAGACATCCGCTGTGACGGTTTATCGTCAAGCAATCTTGGGTCATCCATGTTGATATCTTCTACAGGAGTGCCTCGAGATGACTAAATAATACCCCAATAACAAAGAACCCTTCCGGAGTCAAGGACAGGAAGGCGGACGGACCGCCAATGGGCAAGGATGAGGGCCACAGCTTGAATTACCCACGAAGAGACTTTTTACTGACCTCTTTCTTCGTTCGCATTCAGCCGCTTTCAGTTCGCAGCAAGACTCCTTCCAGACCAAGAATTCACCTTCTGAAGCTGGTCCTAATGCCGCTAAGTATGTTGGCCATCAGGTAAGTTTCCGCCTCGGACATACTTCGCGCACTGCTGATCTCCCGCTAGACAGACTCTTCCCCAATTCTGACGGCCGACGCGACAAATGACAACCTTTACCCCCCTCATTCGGCAACTAGAAGAGCCAAGGAAATCCTCACGGAACACAGTAGTACACCGAGCGTGGGATGAGGCCGGGTTTACGACGAGAGCTGATGGGGCTGGCACAGGGCAGCACCTGGGACATGGGTGTAGCAGCAGGGTCTCCGTGGGCTGCACAGCTGAAGGAGCTGCTGCCTCCAACTTTTTGGCCAGCCGGTACTCTAGAACTTTCCCGATTTGTTTTAATGTCGCAGGCGCCAGAGGGTTTCCATTAGGCACATAATTGTTAGCCTGTGATTTTTAATGCCTCCTCATCTCAGAGGTATCAGCCTCCAGAGAGGGCGGTTGATGTACCCAAACAGCCAAGTTATCTGTAGCAACAACGATGTCCAAACCAGGCGTAGGGATGTCGCCCTTCAGGCTCTTTATGTTAGCATGTTGCATGGCTGCCGAATTCCTGACGCGTTAAAACAAGCCAGAAAATAGCGTAGAGACACAGATTTGAGTGAATCGAATAATTCAGTGAACTTCTAGCAGGTTGTAACGGGCTCAACGCCTCGTTTGTATCTCGAGATGCAAGCTCGAAGCAACTTTGATTCCCAAGACTGGAACATTCACCCATTTTCGGCAGACGAACACACTTCTTCGATGAGCCCATCCATGCGTGAACCCCGACTAGATAGAAAGACTGGAAGCTGTGGCACCTACAATTATCGAGCTAGGCGTTCGAGGTCAAGCAGATGTCATTCCTTTCCGTCCTGTCCACGACATCGAGCTGAGTTGCCCATTTCAGCGCCACTACCAGACTTGTTGTACAACTACAGAGTCAAGAAACATGGAAGCAGCCATACTTGTGGTGGTCTATCAAGCTAAGGCCTTGGGCACTGACACTCACTAGTTATTCCCTCCATCATCCCCGACCTGCGAACGCGGCGTGATGTCCGTGTTCGTGACAACTCTATCGGGGCAGGATCTCGAGAGATAGCATAACGAGATGGCGGAGGTTCATCGTGTTCGATCCCCGGACCCCGGATCTGGTGGCGATTCGACGCTTTGTCCATGGGTCTGTCACGTGGGACCAGAGAAGCTCCGAGACCAGCCATCATCTATCTTCACGACAGCCAAGCAGATCAGGCGCCGAGACAAACAGTAGCCCATTGCAGCAACGTGGCCAATGCTTCGGAGTTTCTATCCCCTGGCAATCTGATAATATCTGGAGTTCGTTCATATATGGTATCGTCAAGAATCATGTATCCCATCAAGGCCTCCGCTTGCCCCCCCCGCCCTCAATTCGGCTTTCCAATGCCGACATCGACCCTCCTCCTCTCGACGACCTCGCAGACCCATCCGCCCAGCCCATCGTCCGCCTCCCCGCGCCGTGCCCTCCTCCCCTTCCCCTCCCAGAACCAGACGACCTCCAACCCGCCCAGCACGCCCCTCACCCGCCGGCTCAGGTTCCCGAACCCCCTGACCCCACGCACGCAGACCTCCCTCACGGCCCTCCGCTGCGCGAGGCCCATCCGCCGCTCCGTCAGCAGGTAGCGCTCCATCAGCCCGGGCGTCTGCCAGCTCCACGCGCACTCGCGGTACGGCAGCAGCTCCGTCTCGTGGTACAGCTGGCGGCACACGCGCACCAGCAGCGTCAGCCCCCGGCTGAGCACGTGGCGCGGGCCNAGCACGTGGCGCGGGCCGTGGTCCCAGGGGTTCGCGGCGGGCCGCAGCGCGACGCAGTGGAAGGTCGAGGTGCGCGGGTCGTGGCGCACGTGGATGCGGCGCGCGGCGAGGAGGAGGCGGTAGATCTGTTCGCGGATCTCGGGCGGGAGGCGGAGGAGCGGCGACCGGGTGCGGTTCAGGTCCCATCTGTCGAGGGCGTCCGTTAGCAAGGTGGGGTCCGTCCTTGTTGTTCGTCGGTATCGCATTTCCCTGGCGTCTCCCTTTGCGTCCACGAACGGATGAAGGACCTGCGGGCGATCACGACAAGGGGGGAGCAGAGATGTACTCACAACGCAGATTCCCTGGAGCCCGGCTCGGGGAGGTACCCCAAGACTCCGTACCGGTGGTGAGCTTTTCCATACTTGGAAGAATGCATGGATGGGGGAAGAGGCTGCTGCAGCTCGACGCCACCATCAAGGGGCGAGGTTGAGGTTGGAGAGAGAGAGAGCAGTGAGTTGAGTGACATGTCAAAACCGGGAGATGCGGGCGGGAGACGCGTGTGTGGGGCGCGGAAAGTGGATCTGTCCGTGCTCCGGCCGCCAAGTAACCGGGACTGAACTTGTCAGACCCGCGGGTTTCTACCTGGTTACCACACGGACACGAGAATGGAATCACTCCAAGGCCGATAGGTCACATCAGGAACACTCGTAACTGTAGGAGTACATCGACCTTCACATTCCGTACAGCGACAATGGATGGGGTGTCAAAGGATGGCTTCGCCGCCCTATGCTCGTCACTAGCTATATAGTATTATTACAGTAACCCTTACACCGGCACCTCTTTACCCCGGCACCTCAGTCCCGTGGGTGCATACAGGACACCCCTCCCGAATCCGATCCTTTAGCAGGCGCGCGTGGGTGACCTTGGACCCGACCCGGTACCCGCTACGAATGGATTCCTCGCTGTTGATCCCGTAGTCGGCCTCCTGTCTCTTGCCGGGGTACAGCATCTCCAGCAGGTGGGACAGATGGAAGACGTGCCCGCAGGCGAAGCCGACCAGCGTCTCCATCTCGTACTCGGTGAAGGACTCGTGACACTGCGCACAGTGGCCCGGTTTCGATGGCTCGTGGCTGTGGCCCGGCTGCTCGGCCTTGGGCGCCTTGAAGAAGCTCTCCTCCACTTCCTCTGCGCTGACGGGCGGGTGCACCACGTCCCGAACCTGCACGTCCACATGGTCCGTAGACTGGACGACCAACTCAAACTTGATACCCTTGCGTTGCCCGCTGCGGAGGTCGTTCTGCGCTGCGGCCACTTCGCTTCGGAGCACGCGCGCGACGCCCAAGCTGATGCTGTACTGGATCTCGTGTTCCTTCATTATGTGCTTCAATCCCTCCCTCAACCCTTGTATCTCCAGTCCTTCCGGGATGCGGCGGACGAGCTTGATTGGATTGATGGCCGTCCCGACCTCCTCGAGGAGTCCCTGAATGAAGCTCGGCTTGTCCATGCTATAGTCGAGCAAGTCGTCCCAGAGATCGGGGTCGTCTTGTTGCTTTGCGAACTCAATCGCCTTCTTCACGTCTTGCAGCCGGTCGATGATGAGATAGAGAGCGCGCTTCATCTCTCCCGTCTTGGAGTATAGATGAACCAGTTCGTCGTAGTACTTGTACTTTTCGCACTCTTGCACCGCCTACGATCGTTAGCAACCAAAAAGCACGTCCGCAATGGCACGCACTGGTTTCTTACTTTCTCGAACTTGTACGAAGTTGACGACTTCAGAAAGCTCATCAAGAGCGGCTGCTCCCACTTGGCAAACAGTTCAACAGCAAGATCGGCGAATTCGTCGACCTGCGACTGGCTGTCCATCAATAGCCTGTCTCGATTCTCGCCAGAGTGCTCCTCAAGACCCTCTCCCTTGTACAGGGCACGGAGGTAGAAGAACAGATACAGCATCAGACCTTGTTCTTGAAGCTGCGATACAACCGCCGACGGCTTGACGAGACCGTGCTGCGCCTCGTCAACCAGGAGCGTGATGGCTTCTGACGTAGCCGCTTCCAGGTCGGCCTCCCGGAGGAACTCGCGCTTGTTGTTGGGCACGCGCAATCCGATGAACCCAGGAATGTCGTCGGTGACCGCCTCAGCCAGGTGGTTGTCGCGAATCAGCCTGAACGCCGAGTCTGCGTCTTGGAGCTTGATGTAGCATTTGAGCGACTCTCGAAAACGGCCGTTCGCCTCGTGTAGCCGCGCCAACGACTCCATGACGATCCTCCAGTCGCGGCCCTTTTCGCCACCCTCAACGCTGTCCTCGCGGACGTTGCGGTACTTGAGCTGGTTCTCCAGCGCAGTGGTGACTGTTTTGATGTCAAAGAGATCGGTTGACCAGCGGTCCAGCAATTCTCTGAAGCGGAGCTTGTCCACTTGAATGTAGTGGTTCAGGACGACTTCGTAGATGGTACCGGGGATAGGCGGATACATTGGCTCAGACGGAATGTAGTCTGTGATCTCGTCAAACTTGTCGGCACCTGCAAACGTCCAGACCCATTTCTCCCATCTCTCCGAGGATCCAAGCACTGTGCCGCAGACCTTACCGGCCTCAGCCCAGTTGCCGGCTTCGATTAGCTCTCGTATCCACAGCTCACCAATGCGTCTCTTCTCCTTTTGCGCTGACGAGTTCGGATGCCTCGCCAGTCCTGTGGAACCCATGACTGACGAGGTATCGTAGGGATCGTCTAGAACATCGTCTGGACTACTTTGGTTCCTTTCCGGCGTTGTCGGGACAAGCTCGTGAAGGTTCTCTGGGGGAGCGGCCATGATCTCGGGATGCTCATCCAACAACTCCCAGGCCTTTTGGTATTCCTGGTGCTCCAACAACCAGCCCAGATGATCACCGAGGTCTCGTTTTGTTGCGAGTATAAAGTCAAAGGGGCTGTGTATGAAGATCTTGACTCCGGGCTTGACAAGGTTTGGGTGGACGGTCGGTGTGCCTGACCTTCGGCCGCCACTTGCGGAACTCGGAACTTGCGAGCTCGAAACACCATCTCCGCTGTTCCCGCTCCTGATACTTGCGCCCGAACTAAACAGCGTCCTTGGATTGATGGCCGCATTCCACATGTCGGAGCCGAAGCCGGTGATGGCTTCCAAAGCTCCCTTGGACGAAGCCACAGCGGAAGCTGCATTTTGCGCTGGAAGCACCCCGAGATGGTAATCACCCGACGAGAGCCTCTCATATCTGCTCACGCTGAGGCCATCTTTGTCGATCTCGGCTTGCGATGTAAGGTCGATTAGTCTAAGTTCAGGCGGAAGGTTGTTCTGACGTCTCTTTATGCCGCCTGATGGCTCGCTCCCGCTTGTAGTCGACGAGATCTTGGACTTGTGGCCCCTGGTATCTTTGTCGTCGTCGCCCCCCTTGCTGTCGTCGTCGTCGTCGTCGTCGTCGTCCGGCAATACATATGCTAATACAAGGAGAAGATTTTGGGTATATAACGAAATTCCAGAAATGATGCAATCCATGCGAAGGCTATAGTGTGTCAGTCTTTGGCCAAACAAAGCTCGTCCGGTTAACTTACTGCTTCGCTATTTCGGCGCGGCCAATCGACTTCTCGCCGGCTCGCTTCCCAGTGCCCACACTGCCAGGATGGACATGAATGATCCATATCGTCCCGCCCCAGCCGACAAGGAGCCTTTCGATCTTTTTCGTACTCGATACTGATTGTTGCTTCAAGCTCTCGGAAGCTGGGGTTGTAGCTACGTCTGCCCTTCCGGGCTCGCCATCTTCGGTTTCGACTGCCTGCTCGTCAATCCATTCGGCGCGACCTTTCCAGACGCTCGCCATGGTCTCCCACTCGTCTGTTTGGGGGCGATCGACATGCCCGATTCGCTTCCAGGCATCATCGGCGTCGGCACTCTCGAGGTGCAGCTTGGAGCGCATAATCTTGACGCCGTGCTCATTGAGCCAAACCACGTATTTACCAGACAAGGACCACTTGATAGTGTTGATGGTGCCTTCGCCGGAATGCAGAATGGTATCCTTGCCCGTGTTCGTTCCTAAGCCCATACTGCCCAGCCATCCAGAGGCCGTGGCGGCGGCGGTGCCTACAGTCGTTGAGGTACTTCGGCCGGCTTGCCCGCCGGAAGTGAGGATGAGTTGGCCGGCAAGTCCACCAGAGAGATAGGTTCGATCGTTCTTGTAGTCAGGGGACAAGGCTACGGCTTGCACTGGGCGGGCGAAGTTGCGCAATTGGATATCTTTCGTGTCTACGAGCGAGAAGACGCAAACGTTGCCATCCATCGACGAGGTGGCTATGTGGACGTTGTTCGAAGGGGTGTTTGGGACTGGTGAAGGCTCCTTGGGCCGTCTCGATGCAGCGGCTGGCGAGCTGCCTGACTGGCGCGAAGCTGGACGCTGCTTTGCTACATTCTCTGCCGCTTCGGCTGCCAACCTTTGAACGGCTTCAGACCTCGCCGTCGGCAGGGGAGGCGGATTAGGAGAGATGGAGATACTGGTGATGGAGGCAGAGTGGGCGTGGTAAACTCGGAGGGACTGGAACATGGGTAGTTGGATCACGTGGATGTTGCCGTTGTGCGTTCCTATGATCTTCTCGTGGTTAGCATGCGGACGAGGAGACGATGTATGGGGAAGATTGCGGTACCATCTTATCACCAGCGACAAGGAACGAGCTCGTAGCATCACCATTGCGGTAGATGGGGCCCAGGTGTTGAGTGAGACGGGCGTACTTGAGTCTAGGCTCCTCGTCCTCCTCGTCATCATCATCTTCTTCATCGTCCTCATCGCTTTCCTCCTCTTCCTCCCCATCATCACTACCGGCGGCGTCACTGTCTCCGGTCCCCTTGCCAGCCGTCTTTGCAGCTGTTTCCTCAGGGGCGCCGAAGGAAGTGCCGCCGTTCTCGGCAGTCTCAGGTCCCTTTCCCTTTTGCGCGGCGGTGGGAGGATCGCGATCGGAGTCGGATGCGCCCGTCATTGTGCCAGATGTGCCGTCAGCTCGAGCTTCGCAGTGGCATGGTCGGTCGGTCGAGTGTCGATTGGAGGGAGGTGCTGCTCCTGATCAGACTGAAAGATGCGGCGGCGGAAGAAATGGCAGAAGCTACCCTGAGCTTCGGATTGGGATTCGGCGAGCTCCTGAGGGCGAGCGTACAGTCGCGGACGGTCAATCTACAGTAGCTTAAGGTAGCTTAGCTCAAAACGACGTGGACGGACGGTAGTGCTGCGCTGGTCTGCAGCCGTCTGCTACGTCACGAGGCGTGCTCGGTACGTACCTCGGAGACCCGGAGGAGGGAGCTGGCCCGGAGCTTCATGTCTTCTGCCTGGGGTACGTACCTCCAAGATGCTTATTTCTGTCCAGTCAGGTGTCGCATCAAGTGGATCTGTTTCTGTAAGCTTGTCTTCGCCTCAGCGATCCAATTAGATATGCAGGGAGATGCCCCTCCACCACTTGTGAGTAGGTAGGTATGTAGGTACCTAGAAATCCCCAAAGCTCGGAATTTAGTGACCGGAAGCTGGCCCTGGTGCAACTGAGTGCGTGCTCTGCGGGTTGCTGGGCATCCGCTATGGTGGGTGGGAGGAGCTCTGCCAGCAATCGCGTTTTTGGCTGCTGCTGGGACGCGACTCCAAAAAAAAAAACGAAGCATCACCATCGACAAAATAACCCGCCACGACACACAGTACCTACATAGACGCCAAAGCCCCGCGGCTACCATGGCCAACATTCTCTTGTAGGCTTTGACACCCCTTGGGACCTTCTGGCCAGGCATTGCTACACCTTCGTACCACACATGGGGGATCGCAATGGCGTCAGTCAAGTCTTTGGGGCTGCACCAGCCTAGCGGCCTCCATCACACGGCCCACGAAGATGCACTGCCCTCGACATATTCCTGGGAGATCTCGACCGACCCCGACCACAACGAGTACGACGATACATGCGACATCGAGGACGAACTACTGGTCACCAAGAACTGCGTCGTCTGGACCCGAGGTGCTGTGTTTCGTAAGTCGTACAAGTTCGACCTCGAACAGGAGCCCGTCATCCAGGCCCTCTTTGCTTCCTTTCCCACCGCCGACGACAGCAAGACGAACGATGCAAACAAGCAGCCGTCTGCAAAACCCGGCGAGCCTCGCCCCCTGTCCCGAGCCTTGGTCGTCTTTCTGCGCACCCAAGCCCACGTCTACTTCCTCTCCGGCACGAGCCATGTCGTTCACATGCCTTTCGAGGTCGAGGCCGCCTGCGCAGCACCCCAAGGAGTCATAATCCAGCGGAAGCAGCGAGGCGACAGCACGGCACCCGCCTCCCTCAAGTTTCCGAAAGTTCCGCCCAACTCCTTCGTCTCCTCGCAGATCACCGTCACCTCTCCCCGAAGCTCACAGCACACTGTCTTCTCCGTCGAGGGCCTGAACAAACCAAAGCACCTGCCCTTGGGTCTAAGCTCGACCCTGGGGAACATGTGGGAGCCGACGTTGGAACAGCCGAACTCGCACTGGCCGCGCTTGGTGTCCCTGCTGGACCCCATGCAAGAACTTGGTCTCGTGGTTACTCGACCGGACGGCGCTGCCGGGGAAAAGAGGAGGAAGAGCTCGCCCAAGTCGCCCTACTTCCTGGACCCCGCCGAAGAAATCCTGCACGTTGAGGAGATCAAGCATCCCGGTGCACCCAAGACCAAGAACTTGGAACCCCTGATACTCGCCGTCACCGTGAACCGGGAGGCCAGCACCTATGCAGTGTGGAGAGTTGCCTACATCAAGAACGAGGACCCCTTCATCGGCCGCCTTAAGAAGGACAAGAACAGGGCGGAGCGTCGACGAAGCTCTATGCAGCCGCATTTTGCCAGCGGCGCCACGACCCCGGTGCAGACAAACTTTCGTGAGAGCTTCGGGGCTCCCTTACCAGGGAAACGGTCCAGGAAAAGCGAAAAGACTGAAAGGCTTGACAAGGTCGAGAAGCCTCTCGACCTGGTGTCTTCTTTCGACCTGGATAAAGAGTCTGGCGCCCATAGAAGACAGTCCCGGCGAGTGAGCTCGATGCTGGCTCGTGCCGACCTTTCTGCATCTCAGGAGCGTTCAGTCTTCTCCGAGCAGCCATTGATCTCAGCCCTTGGCGGATCAAAACGGATCGAGTCGTACGGTAGCCAAGGACCTAGACTTAGTGGTGGCCACGGCTCATTCAACTACAACCAGACCATCCATCCCAGTCTCGGGAGCTTGCTGGAGGCCCCAATCGATGGGGTGCTTGAAGAACTGCGAGCCGGTGGTGATTTCGAGGGCTTCCATAGCATGGGCCTGGACGACCGCGTTTTCGATGGCATTTCACAGGAAATGATGTTCACCAAGATCCAGACCATCTCGCTAGACAACTCTAACGTGCGCTACTCGCTGTCAAAGCAGCCGGCTCGCGAACACTGCAAGGTCTTTATCCTGACAGCGCCCCAGTTTGCCCTGGACGACCCCCTGCGCGGCGAGCTGCTCATCGGAATCCAGGACTCCCTCGATAAGAGACTGCAGCTCCTGACAATTGATCTCCAGCGGGGGCCGCGCTTCCTGGTGCCACCGAAGCCTGGCAAGAGCTCCACGTCGTCTGAAGACCCCGTCCGGCTGGCTTGCGGCGCGCTTCGCCGAGCTCACCATGTTGTAGACTCGTGCAAGGTGACCGACGGCGACATATCCGTCATCCTAATCCTGTCTGAAGGACACGAAGGCCGCAGGGAACTGAGCATTCAGGCTCCATGGAGTCAGATCACCCCCATCAACCTTCCGCTAATGTCTTTGGAGAATGTTCGTAGTCTGCACTATCGAGGGCGTGTCGTCGACAGAGACGTTCGCCACCGCAAGTCGGAAGTCGTCGAGGTTGCTAACGGCCACGTCGGCGGACTCAGGTACTCCAAAGCCAGGGGGGTCGTCGACATGGTTGATGGCGAGGATAGACACCACCAGATCCAAATCCAACTCCAGCCCCGAAACCCGCAGGTGCGCAAGGTGCTGGACGCATGTCGGAGCATTCTCCCGGCAACGCATGCCGAGAAGATCTTTCCTGGCTGGTGGCACATCATGATATGGGTCAAGAGCGAAGAGTTCGAAGTCGCCGACGCAGAATGGTCATCGCTGGTGATTCTGCTCTTGACCATCTATCTCGCACTTGGAAAGACAAACTCAGCGCAAGATCCTCCGATCAAGCCATCCAGAGGCAGAAGACGACCTCAGTCCGGCTCCTTTGGGTCAATACAAAGCCTCGAGGACTGGAACACGTTGCATCTATACGAAACCCCCAATGCCCTGGGTTGTCCCAGCTGGCAGCAAGCCAAGGCTTGGGACTGGACCCTCGACGAAAACACTAGTGACGACACGGAGAACGTCATCAACCCAGGCCTCAAGGAGTCCAAGTTCATGTCTACACACGTCCAGTACGCCAAGGGATACCTGGCATCTCCGCTTGGTGAAAAAGCCGTCGGCGAGAACGGCTATCTGCCAACCGGGCAACAACGTAGCGCGGAAAACCGTGGGAATGCCGCTTGGAACATATTAGTTGCACTTCACCTCCTTCTCGAGGAACAGAAGCTGGATATCATGACTCCCGAATACGCCTCTCCGGGAACAGCCCCACTGCGTGTAGTCACTTGCCAGATTGCCCGCTGGCTTGGATGGCACAATTTCGTGGCCATTTATGAGCTGGGGATCCAGGAAGAGCTGGATCCTCGTTACGACTCGGGTCAGCAACGCCTTCATAGACAGGACTTCATGATGCTAACCTCAACCACAGAGCTCCGCCTCGAAGTTCCCCTCACCCAGCCCTCTGGTGTTGATTTTGACATCTTTCACTGGATCCAGACATGCCTCGCCACTGGACAGTATCATCCATTCCTGACACTAGCCAACCTTTACCATTCCCAACCGGTAAAGGCCGAGCAAGATCATCTCAAGGATTCGAGATGGACCCCCATTACCCCAAGGACCTTCATGTTTAAACGTTTTTTTCAGAAGCTCACGCCAAAAGGCAGCCCTGCCAGCATGGTCGAGGCCATGCACTCGGCGGGCATCAGCAGCCGAGTCCTTGAGACACTTCCTGAAGCTGTGCTCACACCATTGAAAGATTCCATATCGAGATGCCAAGCCCGGCCGCCTGCTTCATGGCCCAAAGATCTGCTGGAGCTCGTCAACCGTGGCGACATCAGCATGATATTGGCACCGACCAAGAGCCTGCAGAAGAGCGGTGCTAATATTCTCGTACGTATCTGTGAACCCACCATGTACGTGCGGCTTGATATTGACTAGCAACAGACGCCCACGCACAATGCGGTGTGGGACTACCGTACCATCTGCCAAAGCGTCGACGAATACAACAACATTGGCTACGACGAAGGCGAAGGCACCGAGCGGCAAGCCGTCATCCGAGCCCTTTTCAAAGAGGACCGCCGTCTCAATGAAGCCCAGAATCTCTTATCAACCCACAGGGCCCGCGTCGTCCGCCTTGAAGCCGACCCAGCGTGGTCGGAGAGCGAATACCTCGAGAGGCAAAAAGAACTCGTGTCCAGGATAGCTACCGGCACTCTGGCCATTCCTGCCGGCCGCGCTCTTCTATACTACAGCTTGCGATACCCGTTACTGACGCAGAAGTTCCACGTGGCCGGATTCAACCTCAACTGCGTCGTCCGTCCGACCAACGTCACTGTCGGCGTTGACAAGACACTGTTCACCGAGGACAAGGTCTGCTGGGGCTTCTTCCACCAAGGCGTGGCTGCCGGGCTCGCCATTTCACCACAGGCCAAGGGCATCGACACGTCATGGATCCTGTACAATAAGCCTGGCCACGATCTCAGTAACCGCCATGCTGGCTTTCTGTTGGCCCTGGGCCTGAATGGACACCTTAGGGGCATCGCCAAATGGGTCGCTTTCAAATACCTGACGCCCAAGCACACAATGACCTCTGTTGGTCTCTTGCTCGGTCTCGCGGCGTCCTACATGGGCACTATGGACTCTCTCATCACCCGACTTATCTCGGTTCACGTTACTCGCATGCTGCCTCGGGGGGCCGCCGAGCTGAACCTCTCCCCGCTGACGCAGACGACCGGCATCATGGGCATCGGCTTGCTCTATTATAACAGCCAACACAGACGCATGAGCGAGATAATGATGTCCGAAATCAAGCACGTTGACGAAGAAGACGAGGACGAACCCCTTCGTAGCGAATGCTACCGCCTGGCCGCCGGTTTCTCGCTCGGTCTCATCAACCTCGGCAAAGGGAACGACCTCCGCGGGCTCCACGACATGAAGCTCACTGAGAGTCTCGTAAGGATCGCGACTGCCACGAAGAAGGTGGAGATGGTGCACGTCTTGGACCGAGCAGCCGCGGGCGCGGTCATGGCGTTGGCTCTCATATTCATGAAATCTGAGGACCATATCGTCGCCCGGAAGATCGACGTACCCGAGTCCATCGTCCAATTCGACTATATCCGGCCCGATATCCTGCTCCTACGCACTGTCGCCAAGAACTTGATCATGTGGAACAAGATTCAGCCGACGTTCACATGGATCCTCGAAAGCCTGCCCAAGCCTTACCGTAACCGGCACAAGCTCGTCAACACGTCGAGGCTGAAGAGTACCGACCTCCCCTTCTTCAGCATCATCACTGGAATCTGTTTCTCAATCGCGTTGCGTTACGCAGGCAGCGCGTCTACGAGGGTACGAGACCTTTTGATACACTACCTCGACCATTTCATCCGCATATCCCGGTTGCCCGCCACGCAGCGCCCGCCGCCCCATGACCATCCCATGTATGACGAAGAGCTGGCTCGTTCCAACGCCCGCATGTGCCAGGACGTGATTGCGCTCTCGGCCTCCATCGTCATGGCCGGGACCGGCGATCTCGTCGTGCTCCGTCGCCTCCGTCTGCTGCATGGCCGAGACGATCCTGAGACCCCGTACGGCTCGCACCTGGCTGCTCACTTGGCCATCGGATCGCTGTTCCTCGGATGCGGGACGGCTACCTTTGGCACGAGCAACATGGCCATCGCCAGTCTGCTCATTGCATTCTACCCCGTGTTCCCGACATCTGTTATGGACAACCGATCTCACCTTCAAGCATTCCGTCACTTTTGGGTCTTGGCAACGGATCCCCGCTGCCTCGTGGCCAAGGACGTCGCCACGGGCCAGCCCATTCCGGCCCCTATCGAGATCCGCCGGAAGAGCACCGGGGAGCCGGACGACGCCGAGACGATCGTCACCGTCCGCCAGACGCCCTGCCTCCTGCCTCCCCTCGGCGAGATTGCGAGCATTCGCACCAACGCGGGCCCGGCGTTTTGGGATCTCGAGATCGACTTCGAAAAGAACCCCTCGCTCGTCGACGCCTTCCGGCAGAACCAAAGCCTATACCTCCGCCGGCGTCCGGCGCAGGAGGCCCCGTTCACGTCGACGCTGCGCGCCCTCGGCCGCGACGCGCTCGCCGATGTCACTGACAACGGCCGACGGGATCCCCTCGAATGGGTGTTTGGCCTCGATGCCCTTCGCGATCTCACGTACGCCGAGCGCGCCACGGTGCTTGACCGGACTACCAGTTCGGACGGCGCCGCCAGCGAGAGCTCCGGGTCCGCGGTTGACTCACGGCTCGTGCTGCAGCGCAGCATGGACGGGTCGTCGAGAGAGCGGCTGCTCGGGCTCAAGATGCTCTTCGAGTGGGCCGACCGCCGCGCGCAGCTGGAGGGTAGCTCGTGGGCCCGGGCTAAGAGCGGCGGTGGCGAGGGGGAGAAGAATCAGGAGTGGTGGATGAGGGATAGCGTTGTCGAGGAGCTCAAGGGACGGGTGTTCATGGCTGGACGCGATGGGCCGTAGAGTCTGTGGACGTGGATTTGGACGGACGGCCCGGTCATGTTTCACGGAGGTGACGACCGTTGGTATCATGGATCATTAGCATTATGAAGAAACGCCTGACGAAAACATAAGCATTTGCTAACCCCCCCCCCCAATGCTTCATCGCTCCGTTGAAGAATTTTCAGACTGGTGGCCTGACGACGTTGATACGAAGAGACTTCGGGAACTCAAAACCCAGTCAGTACACGGCCGAGAGAGGCCTCTTGTTTTCGGCCTCCATCCTCAACTGTAAATCCTGGCAGTTCCGGGAAGACCGGTGGGGGAGGGGGGCTTCGGACATCTGATGCGAACTTCGTTACTCACGCACGCAAAACCCCCATCTCACCTTCACAATACAGCAGCGGGTGTGTGAGATACGGGCGCACTCAGAAAAAGGGGACCTCAAGCTAATAATAGACTCCAATAAAAAGAAATTGAAAAAAAGGGGAGTAGGGGAGGTGAAATCTCTCACTCTCTAAACCACCATCCCTCTTAACTTCTTCTACAGCCGGCCACCCCTCCCGCCTATTCATTCGTTCGTCTTTCGTCTCCCGCATTTGTCCCCTTTGAAAAAAAGGAAAGAGGTCTCCCCCTTCCCGACCTCAGCCCTCTTTTGCTCCCCTCCCCCCCCTCCCCTTCCGTTTTTTCTTGCCCTGAACGCCGTGCCGATGCGGAAAACAAAAANGGGGGGGGGGGGGGTAGGAGAGGAGAAGAGTGGGTTTTTTTACCCCCTTCCTGTGATCGTGTCGCGTTTGGGAAAACAAGAGAGAAAAAGAAAAGGAATTCTATGAACGTGGGGGGAGGGGGTTCTTCTTGAGTCCACGCAACGCGACCCCGAAGCCACTGCCACTTCACACCATCCATCACCGACTTACTCCACTACCAAGACAACCACCACTCAAGGCCCAGAGACACCACGAAAGACACCCTCATACTCCCGGCAAAACCAATTCCGTCTTTGGGGTATTGGTCTCCGTCGGGATGGTCTCTGATATTGTCCCTGGCGGCGAGGGTTCACTAGTTGGAAAGAGTTGTAGTCGTTAAAAGCNGGGGGGGGGGGGGACCCGAATTCATTTCGATTCCTCTCTCTCTTCTCGGGTATTTGTGTGAGTGTGAGTGTGCGTGTGCAATAACAACCCCCTCCCCACCCCCGCCATCCGGTCTTCTCTCATGAGTGTTGTGTGTGTATAAGTGTTATACGTGTGCGGGGGTGTTGACATGCCATTACGCTGCCGCCGCTCTCTCTCCCCACCAGGCACCCATCGTCATCATCGTCGTCTCCGTACCCTACTTGGAGACGGCGGCGGTGAGCACCTGGGTGCGGAAGAAGCCACCCTTTGTCTTCTCGATGACCTGCTGGTAGACGTTGTTGGGGGGGTGGTTCATGATGACGGTGCCCTCCTGGGAGTCGATCTTGGCGTCGAGACGCGTCTCGCGGATGAGGTTGACGATCCACTTCTCGCCGTCGTCCGGGTTGAGACCCAGCTTGGCCGAAAGGTCGCGGATGTTCATGCGGCTGAAGATCTTGCAGTAGCTCTCGCAGATGAGGTGGCGGGCGGCGTCGACGAAGGCGTCGGACGACGACATGAGGAAGAAGTCGGCGCGGCAGACGTCCTCGGCCTTGCGGAGGGCCTCGCGGGCGGCGTTGAAGTCGTGGGCGACGTAGAGGGCCGAGACGAACTCGGTGACGGGGTCGGCGTACTCGTAGGCCTCCTGGCGAACGTAGCGGATGACGTCCTTCATCTGCTTCTGGTGCAGCGACGAGTTGCGCGAGCGCGAGCGGCCGGTGATGACGGCGGCAATGAGGTAGCGCAGGACCCACGGGCAGGCGGTCTGGATGGTGTTGATGTAGGCGGCGGAGAAGAAGAGGTCCAAGATGGGCTCGCGCGCGGCCTCGTGGTTGAAGAGCGGGAACAGGGCCCAGTGGACCAGCATGGCGCGGTGGTCGAGCTGCGCACGGGGGTTGTTGAAGAGCTTGCTGTCGATGCTCTCCTTGACCTTCATGATCTCCTCGACGGCCGAGTCCCAGTTGGTCGTCAGGATCTCGGACGCGAGCTTGCCCCAGGTCGCCGACGCGACGCGGTCGTTGTCGGTCGACAGCACACGGAACTGGTACAGCAGCTCTGCGGCGGCGCCGTAGTTGCCGCAGCGGAACTGGAACTGGCCGAACTCGTAGAGCGCGTTGACCATCTCGATGGTGACCTGGGGTGGGTAAAGGACATTTATGTTAGCCTTGCCTCGTCTTCCTCTTCATTTCCTACGTCTTCTTCATTATCGGGTCCAACAACGTACATCGTGGTCCTTCTTCAAAAACTCCAAGTTGGCAACCTTGTCACTGCGCAGGGCGCCGACGACGTCCTCGCGGGTGAGCAGCTCCGAGATCTTGGCCGTGTCCTGCTCGTACTTCTCGAGCTGAGCAATAACATCGTTGCGCTTCTTGGCGTACTCGGCGGGTGCCTCGCTGCCGCCGTTAAGCTCCTGGTACAGCTGGGCGACGTAGTCGGCCATGTTGGTGTCCTCGAGCAGCTTGATCTTGCCGGCGAGGATCTTGCGGGCCGTCTCGTCGTCGCCCTTCTCCTCGGCGCGGCCGGCCTCGAACTCGATCAGCGGGAAGACGAGGTGTCTCGACAGCTGCGACGCGACCTTGGGCAGGATGCTCTCCTCACCGACGGCGGCGTAGACTTCCTCCATGATGGGCGGTTGTGTGGTGTGTGTGTGTGTGGGTAGGTGGGTGTTTGTGGCGTCGAAACGGTGCAGACGGGATAGGGATTTCGTCGTCGGACTTTTTTTTTTTTCGATATCGGATCGTCAAAAGTCGAGGTATGGGGTCGTCGCGGGAGAGAAGGGGGGTGGTTGTGTGTGTGTGTCTCGTCGGCCGTCGGGTTCGGGGTGAGCTGCGCGAATCGTCTCTTTGAGCCTCACGAATCTTTTCCTTCCGCTGAGGGGCACGAAAGAGTTTTGGGCATTTTCGCCAAACGACCTGAATTGGTGGGGGGCTTCGTGCCGGGGTTTTCCCGTTCCGTCTAATTCGTTGACCCGGGTGGGGATTCAGTTGCTGATTGCTGACATAAGTGAAACAGGAGACGGGGGGCCCTCTGGCAATATGGAGACGAGAACCCCGACGGTGTGCGCACGGGCCAACAGCACGCGAAAACCGCCCCGAACTTCAACCGGCGCGAATCCCTTCATCGAACAGGAAAGCTCTGAGGAATGGGCCCTCTTTGCTGTCACAGCCCTCGCCAAACCTCAGCCTTGCGTCCTCTCTAGTGTCCCGACATCCTCGATTCTGAACCGTCGTACATCCGCACCCTCTCAAGATGCGCTCAGCACTCACTACCGCCGCCGGGGTTCTCGCCCGGTCGACCCCCAGAGCATCCGCCCGCCTTCCTTCAATACGCTTCTCCTCCTCCGCCTCGACGACACCAGCCCCCGCTGCTGCTGCGAGACCGTACGTCATTGGCCTGACCGCCGGCAACCAGTTCCCCGTCTACCCGAGCACAAAGGCCGCCGGATCGTCCAAGTTCACCGTCGTCAAGAAGATCGAGGGCAACAAGAAGGCCTTTGCCCAGGACCTTGCCCGCGAGGCAGGCTTCCCCGCCGAGGAGGTCAAGCTGAACCCCGTGACGGGTCACGTCCAGATTAAGGTGCGCGCCTCTTACACAGCTTCTGGTTCCCTAGCTTGGATTCTCGAGACGTATGCGTGGCCGGCCCAGCGCCGTCGTGCCTCTCAAGCCGCCGCCCCCAATCTCGTGAATGCTTCCCCGACTAACAAGACTATCAGGGCTTCCATGTCGACAAAGTAAAGCAATGGCTGAGTACCACAATGGGCAAGTCTGCCGCTGCAGCATGAAAAAGGCATCGGGCGGAGGAGAGCGGGGTTGTATAATCAAAAAAAATGTACCATACCATTGGGGACCAAAGGGGGGAAGGGGGGGACACAACACTTTGACGGGTGCTCTACGCTAGGAGCATGACCGAAAGCTCCGTACAATACCCAACAACGGTATCTATGGCAGATGTACTATTAGCAACTGGAATGGGCACTCAATCAGACCAAGCAATGAACCACATGCAAAAGAGACAAGTGCTCCAGGTGACGACATTCATCTTGTCCAAATTCATTATATACTGCCTGCACCTGGCGCCTCGTCGTGTTCAGAGAGTCTTTGGAGGTATTCTGCATTGCCGCGTCATATACACCTAAGAAAACAAATGGCCCCATGGCCAAGCAGCCTCGCTCCATGCTCCCAGTTAACTCCCATCCACTCGCCCAATGTCTTTTTTTTGGTTACAACACTTGTACAATATTCGCACCATACTCCCAGCGCTGGGCTGGATGTTAAACCTCCTTTCCACTAATCGTCCACATGGTATAGCAACCGCTCCTTTTGAAACAAACGTGGATGCCGACTGCCCGTCTATGCGATGTAACATTCTGAAAGTCGTGAATGTCACCGTCTCAAGAATCCACTGACGCGTAGGCCGCGAGGTTCCTAATCACGCCATCCTTGGTCCATTCCGGCGACCGCATCAGCAGCATCTTAAATAGGCTTTCCTCCGAAGGCAACGAGTCCGCGGGTACAGAAGACCTGGGGTAATTGGGATCACGGGCCTTTTCTGCCAGTCTCCGCAGAGTCGAGATACCTGAGGTCGCAATGTATACAAGCCCCGTGTCACGACCCGCGGGATCGCCGTGGCCGCTGCGTGTTTGCCACGGCTGCTCGAACTGGGCTCCCAGCACCTGCACAAAATGATACAGGGCTTGAGCAAACCCATTGCCGCTGGAAAGCCATGACCTGGCAACGCCCGTTTCGTACCCTGGGGCCAGAGAGGCGAGGATATCCGCCGCCAGGAGGCCCTGCATCAACCACGGCTTGCGATCCTCGACGAGCCGGAAGAACCGTTCTGGAGCCTCGATATGTGCCACGGCGGATTGAGGCGACTGGATGGGGACAACAGTCGTAGCAAGAGCAAAAGAACGCGTCAACAAGTCGTACGGCGGACTGCTGCTAGCATCCATAGCATACAGCATCTTGTAGTGTGTTCTGTTCGGCTCGTCTCTGGCCAGGAATCTGGCCAACGCGTCCACGGCGTGGAAGGTGTACGTGTGGACACCAGGCTGATATGGTGGGAAGTAGAGCTTGTCGTCCATGACTGTTGGCCCTGGTGCCGGCGCGAAAGCGAGCAAGAAGTGCAAAAGGCACAAAGCCTGCTCGCGGCCGGGAATCTCAACCGCGCCCGCAATGTTGGACAGGAGGATGATGGCGTCCTTCATGAACTCTAGCGTGTTTGCGTTTGTCCGGAACAGCATGTTCCTGGTGCCCAGATACCTGATGACGACGCAAAGGAACTTGATCACTAGCTCATCGCCCAGTACAAGATGGTTTTCGTTGGAGGCTTCGGGAAAAGACAGGTTGCGCAGAATGGTGATGACGCAGGAGAAGCGGTCAACAGCTCGGTCGAGCTCGTAGTCTAGCGTCCCGAACTTGGGCAGCTCCCTGACACCCATCTTGTCGGTCCAGCAGGCGCGTGCCACGTCCTCGTAGGGGGCCAGCTGGATGTCGGCCGAAGCCTCTTCTGTGTTCTCTACGAGCAAGTCCAGCTGTTCTTCGGCGCACTCGAGAAGCGCTTCAATGAGTTCCTCGCAGTACTTCAGGTGGATGTGCAGCGCCTGATGCTGGGTCGCCGTAACGGTCGCAAGGGTGTCGAGGGCAAGGCGGACTTCGCCGTGAATGCCGGATTCTAAGCTCCGCGTGAGGGCATGCAAATCTACATACCCCAGCTCATACGGTGGGGGGATGTCGGGCTTCAGGCTTTGGAGTTCCAGACCCTTCAAGTCAAATGCCCGGACGTTGATTCCGCCGTAGGTCTCGAGAGGGCGTGCGCTCGGCGTGTATTCGTCGGATTCGTGGGCCAGTCGCAGCATGCGGGGTTTGATAGACGCCGCCATCGGGTTTTGGTCCATCCCGGGAGGCGCGGCCATGGGCATCCCTCCACCTTTGACGGATGCCGGGGAAGCTGAGGGGAAGGCCTGAGGATGGCCTGGCGTTGGCTCTACACTCCGCGAGAGGCTGTTACGAGCGTGGCCCTGCTGCGCAGTCGCGGGAGTATGTGGCCCTGGTGCTTGAGGAGTCTGGAACCCGTTGACCGATGGAGGCTGGCCACTGAATGACCCTTGCTTGACGGGAGTCTGGACCTGCTGAGGAGGCATGTTCGGCTGACCCTGGGGCATCATTGGCTGTTGGGGCGGCAAATGACCTTGCGGAGACATTTGCTGCTTCGTAGGAGTCGACTGAGGTTGAGCACCGGGCGGAATAGGTGGACCGGGCTGACCGGGCTGACCGGGTTGACCGGGCTGAGCGGGCTGGCCGGGCATGCCTGGCTGGTTGTGATGCTGCATCATACGCTGCCGACTCTGCTGGGCGGCCCAGGCCTCTTCGAAGCGAAGCAAGTTCCGTTCGTAGATTTCCTTCAACATCTGTGGCGCCTGCGGAATCTGGCCGGGGTGGAAGCCTATGCTGTTGGATACATGAGGCCATTGATTGCCAGCGGTCGTGGGCTTGTAGCCTCCTTTCGATTGTACGGATTGGAAGAGCGTGAGGAGATTGACGGGGCGGTTGCCAATAACCGGATTGGGGTCAAGTTGTTGACCCTTGGCGGCCATGAAGTTGTTGAGAGACTTCATGAAGGATTCGGGGTTCGACCCGGGCATCGGGCGTTGTTGCGGCTGGGGTCGCATGGCGCCCGGCGGCATCTGGCCGTTGGGCATCTGCATCGGTTGCTTCGGCATCATGCCGCGGCCTTGAGCCATGTTCTGGGCCTGCATTTGCGCCGCCATCTGCATATTCTGCATACTTTGCATATTCTGCATACTTTGCATATTTTGCATATTCTGCATGTTCTGCATTCCCTGCATCGTCCCTTGTTGTAATTGTTTCGCCAGCTGCGCCTGGTAGGCAGCCATCTGTTGCTGCTCCATCGGGTTTCGCGGTTGCATATTGGGAGGTAACATCTGGTTCGGCATCTGGCCCATATGCCGAGGCATCTGTCCCATCTGCTGAGGCATCATGCCCGAGGCGGCCATCGCATTTGGATTCGGGGAAGGTCGCGCGGGCGACTGGGAAGGATTAAAGTTGGGATTATAGCCCTGCGGCATATTCTGCATGTTCTGCTGCATGTAATGGTTCGGTTGGGGGGTGCCGTGTTCGGAAGGGTTCGGGGAGGCTTGGGGCGCGAACTGCTGAGCGCCGGGCGAGAAGGGATGCGGTGACGCGGTCGCGACTCGCTGGGGCACACTGCCGGGTCGCAGCTGGTTCGCCATGATGGGAGACGGCGTCGCGTTGGCGGAGCCGTTGGGTTGGAGATGGGGGTAGGGCGAGGGTTGGCCTTGGGCCTGTTGAGGCATACCGGGTTGATAGCCGGGGAAGGTCTGGGGCGTTTCGGAGCGCGAGGTCGGCAGCATGCCGGGATTCTGTCGCGGCGAGCCCGCGATGCTGTCCTCACGAGGACGAGGTCGCTTTGATGGAACGACCGAGTTAGTTTGATAGGCGGGGTTCTGGAAGGATGAGGGCGAGGCGTTGCGCATCTGGCCATTTTGCATGGCGGCCATCTGCTGCTGCTGCTGCTGCTGCTGCTGGTGATGCTGAACCTGCTGTTGCTGGGCCTGCTGGGCCTGTTGAGGATTGGCAAACTGAGCGGGATTGAAGTGGGCAGGGCTGCCCATGAAGGCGGAGGGATCCATCATGGCTCCGGCCGCGTTCGAGTCGTTCATGTGTGGGAAGGCGTTGCCATTGTGGTTGGGGACCGTGGCTTCGTTCATCCAGGTGCTCATAGTTGTGGTCGGCTCGAGCGACCCATCGAGCGATGACTGGGGGAAAATCAGCGACTGCAGTGAAATGAGCCAAGGTCCATCGAGATGGAGCAGCAAACAGGCGAGATGGAAAGCGACACGGCAGCGGGTTGTCGCGATGCAGACTTGTCGCGCGTCGCGGTTGTGTGTGGTGTGTGGACTGGACGTGGTGCGTGGTGCTGGGGGGAGCGAGCGAGCGGACGAGTAGCGGGTTGTGTGGGAAATCAGCAGTGGAGCAGTAGCCGCATTTGGCTGAGGTGCACTGGGGGGGGGGTTTCTGGAGGCTGGTGGGAGCGCTGGCGCCACCGGGCTTGGGCGAGAGAGAGAGTGGGAGTGAGAGTGAGAGCGAGAGTGAAGCGAGAGACATAGGACTGGCCGGGCCTTTACCTACCTACCTACCAAGCTGGCT
>NWBT01000044.1:2630435-2677064 GCA_003386485.1 Colletotrichum lentis
GGGGGGGATGGGGGCAAGCGCAGGAAAGCGGCGCACTAGGAAGAGGACACTGAGAGAAAAAGAGGGAATGAGAGAGTAAGTATCCGTAGAAGGGGGAATCCTCCCCGAGGTCAACACAAGAACAAGAAAGACATGCTTCCCCAAGCAAGAGAATGGCGACACAGGAACAAACCAAGAGCTATCGAGACAAGACCGACAAGACAACCTGCCCGACGAGGCGCGGCTTGTAAGCTTGGGGGTGTTTTTTTTTCTTACTTGTCGATCTGTGTAGCCTGATACAGGAGTGCAAGAAATATAAAAGGAAAATAAGAATAAATAAAACTAAAAGGTAGAGTGAAGCCGATTTGAAAACCTGCTGCTGCGCCAGAGTCGCGAACTCGCGCGGCTACAGACACCGACAGCAACGCACGCCAGCGGCATCAACCATCAAAAGACGGCATCATTGCATCGAATAAAGGTCACGAGACAATTAAAATAGGACCTACAACTCTATCGGCGGCCCAGGGGGGTGGTCTGGTTGGGGGGGGTGCGAGGCTTGTAGAAAAGAGAGTGACAAAAAAAAAAAAAAAGGGTACGACTTTCGGGGCGGCGGCGGGAAGAAGACAGGACAGCTTCGGGGGACAAGGCAAGGCCAGAGAGCAGTAAGAGGAGCAGAGGGAATGCAAGCGACGGGGGAGGATCAACGCAAATGCAAAGAAAGGCTGACGAAAGAGAAAGGCCTAGTCTTCTTACCTTGGGAGCTGCTGGCTGGCTGTCTGTCTGTTTGCGCAACCGAGTCTGCTGGACGGGTCGGATGCGAGCGTGTGTGGGTGACGGGGCGAGTGGTGAGCAACTGATGAGTGAGAGTGTCGTGCGATGCGAATGCGAGTTGAGTGTGATTGAGAGTGAGGGTGGAAGTGAGCAGCTTCCGCTTCCGCACCTCTGCTGTGTGTCCCCGGTATCTGTGTGGCCTGTCTTGTCAAATCAGCAGAGTCAGTTAGTTGTCAGGGGGCGGTGCTGATGTCGGCGCTTCCACTGGTTTCATCGCCCCGGCGCGCAAGAAAACACTCAACCATGCGACGCTTGCCCTATTTGGACTAGTTGCCACTGGCCCAAATGCAGCCGAGAGCCCGGAGCCTGCCGAAAGGCCAATCAGATCCGTTTGTTAGTGTCAGCTTAGGCCACCAGTAGGTTCTGTTAGTAGTAAAGCCCCAATTCTAGTTCTTCGGCTATCAGATTCTCATCCACTCAGTATCGCCGCCGTACCGGGATCCCCACTCATTGTTGGTGAAGTTGTTGCTGGTACTGTTACCGGCCTGCATTGTCTCCGTCTGCCATCATGCCTCTTGCGTTGTGCCCGCCATCATGGTTTCCTTATGGTTCTGTGGAGGCTCTTCTTCTCCCTCGCTTGTGTCCGTTCTGCTTCCCGGCGAATCCCGGCGAATGCTGTGTGGTCTTACTCCCTTCTCCCTAATCTCACGAGCCTGGAAAACACCTTCCGGAGTTCAAGCCATCATCGCCACCTTCATAGCTCCCCTCGTAGACCGTTTCTGACGGCACTTACCGGCATTCCCCGTGTGAGTACTATCCAAGACTTCTTGGGCCAGAGATTATCATTAGGTCCATTGCCTAGGTATAGAGCGGCCGCACACCGACACCCACCCCAAGACCATGGCCACGACTTGTGGTCAATGATGGAGTGCGCTCGCTCGGAAGCTAAATCTCGTTCCACGTCCATCTAGCTCTGAGTAAGGTCTGGCTTCAAAGCAAAGAGTGTCGGTGACATGAGTGTAGCAGCAAGTTCGTCCACTTGGATGATGAACCCTCGTGGTTAGGAGACTGCGTGATCGTTTGAGCGCCGACGACAGTGACAAGTCCCACACGGCCTAACTTCCAGCTCGGTAGGCTTGGCATATAGACCAGACCACCAGGGCGCGTGATGGTGAACTCCCCCCATTGCCATCGGCTGCGAGGGGATGGGGACTGTGACATTGCCGCCGGTCTAAGTTGGGGAGTCTTATGTTGGATGCGGGTCTCCGGAACGAATCAGTCGCTGGAAGAGGTTGAGAGCGTGGGGAGCATGCTCGTTGCAGCAAACAAGTTGGAAGGGGAGAAAAGGCGAGAGAATTGCCCCGCGCATGTGGCTATTGTACCGTTGTCGTGCGAGTAAGCGATGGTGCATCCATATGGTCTGCCGCCGTCGTTCAATTGCTGCAGGATGCCCCCGCCGATCAAGTGCATAAGAAGCCGATGGGGTAAAGGCGCATCCTTCCCAGCGACATGGCTTCCTCGAGGCGGCGCCGGCCATGCATCCTTATCCGAATCGCCCAGCCCTAGGCGTCAACGGTATTCCACGGATGAGCAAGCAGGCCATATGTTGCGTTGCTGTCATTGAGTCCGCGGGCGTTGTCCCAGTGGGTTTCTCTGGTGTAGTGTTTCGAATTCCCCCTTGCATCCCCTCCCGTCAGCGGGCAACCCCGAGATGAAGAATTCCCAAATGCTTGCGTGGCGGAAGTCGTGAGCAAGCAATGCAATGATTACCGGGTGTCTGATGCTGGTGGTTACCGATTGAGACGGCGCCCACGGTAGTGTTGCATAGTGTGGCGCCCTTCTTTCGCAGCACGCCGCAGCACGCACGTAATGGAGTAGTACGCACTGGAGCGTAGCCGTAGGGTCTGGGCTGCACTCAGGGTTTGTTTCGGTCGTTTTCTTTGGCGGGATCCTATGTCTGGCGTGGTCTGGCATTCGTCTGGCATGGGGCGGTGCCGGCCCCGTCATGGCCATGGCCATGGCCCGCATGGCTGGACCCAGAAGGCTTTTTACTCGTGCCTGGGCTCGCATTGGTGTTGTGGTGGTGCTTGGGTTTCCGGGTTCGATTGGGCTTTGGATTTGGCGCGTCTTTTCGCCCTCTTTCCCTGGATCCGTTTCGTCGTCATTCTCATCCTGCTCCTGCTGCTACTTCTTGGGGGTTGGGCGCATGCGAAGCAGCCAGCACACTGGCTGGATCATGAAGCCAGATGGCCTGGCCAGCAACGGTAGTCGGTGGGCTTGGAGATTCTCGCTCGCTCGGGCCAGATACGGCCAAGGACCCTGGTCGACCCGGTCTGTTGAGTGGTCCCGGGCAGCCCATGACTGTTTCGAGCCTCGGCGGGTGGGAGTCTGCCCTCTGGTCCTTCTTCTGGCTGGGTTGGCGTGCTTCCGGGAGATTTGGAAGTGCAGTGAGAACTTTCTCACTCGCTGAGTATTGGTTTTCCAACATGGAAACCGATTCAAAAACGGGCATACGCTGTTTTTGACGTCGCTGCAGGAGTGGGTGGCACTTACAAGGCGCTGAACGGTGGGAAAACGGTGCTGGAGGTCCCCAAGGAGGGGCTACCGTTTCTGGGTCAGCGGTTACGGGAGTCGACGGCGAGAGCAGCCGCAAATGAGCAGCAACATGGGCTCACAGTGATGCCAGAAAAACAAATCCAGCAAGAACAGAAAGAGGGGAAGCAGTAGAGGCAGAGAAGGAGGTGAGGGAAAATGCGAGAGAAGAAGAGGAAAGGAAACGGGGGGCAGGTTGGGCGATTTATGTGAATAAAGTACATGGCGGATGTACCTCCCGTTCAGTCCACACTGCCCTGAATGAGTGGGCGAGATGAGCGAGCGAGCGTGTGAGAGAGAGAGAGAGAGAGTGTGTGTGTGTGTGTGTGCGTGTGTTTGTGTGTGCGCGACCCGTGCCTTCCTAGCTCCCTGCCTCCTCCCACGGTGCCAGGTACCCCGATGAAGAGCTGGGCCTTTCCTTCCCACACCATGCGCGTCGTCCAGTACCAGCCAGTTGTCTCTTCCCTTCCTTCAAACACCCGGTGGGTGCAAATTTGATCCAAAATGGGGAGTCGCAGGCAGGTCTGTTGGTCTGGTCTGGTCTGGTCTGTCCTAGGTGGGTGGGTACGTTGGTGTAGGGAGGTGGTCGTGGGAGGAAAGACCGGAAAGAAAGGAAGAATGGAGGGGAAGGAAAGTTAGGGGGGGAGGGAGGAGGAAAGGGCAGGAATCGGGTAATAGAAGGGACGGAAGGAAGGAAGGAAAGATAGGTTCATGGCACTTTAGATAGCGGCTTTCCTCAGCCGATGGATGGGTGCCTCTGGCGTCAATATAATTAATCAAACACACTGGAGCTCCAGAAGGCGGCAGCATCAACAACGACTTCACGCCAGGGACAACTGCAAAGAAACCAGAGGGAAAGCCTCTTGCCCATTTTTGATAGACGCCCCATTTGCTTCCGATGAGTGAGTGTACGCCCCCGTCCATCTCAGATGCCTTTCTCTCTATTTTGATTCATTCATCCATTTATTTGTTTGTTTGTTTCTATTCCGTCTCCCTCCATCTGTCCTCCCGTACGCCACTTGCAACATCCGACACCCAACACCCAGTGCTTTCTCTTCTCTTCCCGCCATGCCGCAACCCTCCTGACCTCCCGTACACATCGTATCTTTTTCTCATGTCATCAGCCTTGGTCTCGGGTTCATTCATCATTCTTCACCTCAACCAATATCCATGGAAACCCCTTTTCCTCCACCCCGCCTTTCCCTTCCACTCTCCTCCGATTTGCCACGTTATTACAAGAAGCATACTTGCCCGTGTGCAAAATGCAAATTCCTGCCTCATCTCGTCTCCGTCGCCCTCGCCTTCGCCGGCCTCTCTTCCCCGCTGTCGCTCAATCTCGCGCCCTCCGACTAAAGAATCCACTCCCACTTCACCCAGGTCCAATCTAAACCCCGTCCCTGTCCGCGCATGACGGACACCCGGCTTTGCCATGCTGCCCCGAGCTGGCGCATCTCGTCTCTGCCCACGCACGCGCCAGGATGACGGTCGTGTTCGGTCTCTCTCTCTCTCAGTGTTTTACCTTTTCTTGTCTCATTCTCCCGAGTGGATGGGTGGATGGAACGGATAGGGTTCACCACCTTGGTCTGCCTGGATTCCCATGCCACGCACGCATCGATCGTCTTGCTCCGCTCCTTTCACTTTTGCATTGCCGTGCCTCAAGGTATGGGGAGCAAAGGTTGTCTCCATCCGTGGTCCGTCGGTGTCACCAAGCCCAGCAACGGCCCCATCCGGGAGATGATGGGACGAGAAACGAGAGGTGAATGGGCGACGTTCTCACATCACACCAACTCTCATCCACAAGTCCCAGTCGACCACCACCACCACTCCTCAGGTTCAGGTCACCAGAACAATTCCGGCGTATTTCGCCTAGTCCATCTACTGTCTTGCTTCGCATCGGCTTTGATACCGCTTGAGCCGATTCTTGCACACCTGCCTGGATGGATCAAGGATGCCGGGCCTCCCCCACCTTTTGATTGTGCCATGGCCAAGCACGGTGCACCCAGGATGCCGAACCAACCGCCTGGAAGACCCTGTCCTGCATCCGTACATCTCGACAACCCAACCCCTCCTCACAGCAGCGATTGCACTTGGGTTCAGTGTCAGGAGAACTGGGGCGGCAGCCGAGTTTTATCTTGAGCCTCCCCTCGTCTGTTTTGTGCCGGGAGACGCTTCAACGTTCTGAGCACTTTTTGAAACCACCCGTGGTGGTGAGAGCCTTCAGGCTTCCAGTGAATGCAGATCAGTCCAAGATAAGGGCCAGCCACCATCCATCCATCCCTCCCCCATCTGACCGGCGACGCCAAAGCTTCGGCGCCCACCAGCCGTTCCCATCCATCTCATCTCGACCCACCTCCCTTCCTCCAACATGGAGAACTCTCCAACATGCTGCAGCCTGGTCTTTGGCGTCTACACTCGCTCTGTTGTCGTCAAGGTCGCTGAAGGCGTCCAGGAGACCACTTGGCGTCTGCTCAAAAGTTCTTGTTTGTTGCTGTCTGCTGGCTGTCGATCGTTTCCCTGCCGTTTAAGCTCCCTCCATCGGCCCTTTCAGCATTCAGGATTCGCGGAACCAAGCCATATCTCAGCTGGGCAGGTCATGGTGACCTCTTGGTACGACGTTGCAGACACGCGTTTTATGACGCCCGAAGCGTGGTGGTCGACGACGGCCGAGACTGAATTCGCCTCTGGACCTGGTCAGACTTGTCTGGCATCACATGAATGTTTTAGGCAAAGTTCGTCGAGTCGTGCTTGTGGACAGGTGTCGGTCTTCCGTGTGCTCTTCAACTCTTATATCCATCCCTACGATGTATCCATGCCCACCATCATCCTTCCCTACCCCTTCCCTGTGTGACCGTCTGGTTGCGAGCCTTGCATGGCCGACCAACCTGCCTATCCGTAAGATGCGTGGGTAGTTGGTTGAATGTTGAAGCGAAACTTGCCTAGCGCAAACGCCGGCTCCACTACCTCTGTGGGACACCCCCTTCGACAGGGCCATGAACCTGGATGCTCGATGTTTGTTGATGGTTTTGCTGCTTATCCCCCCCCATCTTTCAACCAACCGTTGGTTTGCAATGTATTTGAAGCTCAGCTGGCGATTTGAACTGCATTGCCTCTAAGCTCTGACATTCGGTAGTCGGAAACCCCAAGCCTTGTATGAAATCATGCCGTGTCGATATGCCAATGTCAGCATCGGATGATGGATGCTTATCTGCCAAATGGTACTTGTTGCAGAACGCCTCCGTTCCTAAGTCAGGATACTGCCCTTGTCTTTTGGTCCGACTTGGGCCAATCTTTCTGTCGCGAAACCGACCTGGTTGTGCTCGGCGTGGTTCGCACCATGAAAGCAATCCCGCCGGGGTACAGTGCACAGGCTGGCATCTCCTCGGTCGCTCTGCAGACTGTAGATGACAGCGATTTGCCCCCCTCTATGAGCTATCAGGAGTTTTCGCTCGGGATGTTGCAATTACCCATAGGCTTTGAAAGTGAATTGTGGGGAATGGCGTGCTTGAAGGCATCGTCGTCGCTGTTCATTGTGTTGATGTTAAACCTTGTGCCCGCACGCGAATAGTAGAGGCGATAATTGAACCAGGGGAAGCTTATGCCGTACATCTCGTATAAAAGCCTGTCAGTATAACCCAGTGCAGCGGAGCATGTACAGTGATGTCAAACAATCAACAGCAGGCTTGACTGGCCCCTTGGTTGTGGTCCTGCCATGTCCTGCAGATTGCTCGATCATCACGATGCGGTGAATTCAACCTCGGTGGAGTGTGGCTTGATACATGAGAAGTGTGTGGCTGATGTGATGTGCGTAAGGTGTGGCTCAAATCCACTTTACACGACCGCCCCCTCCCATTCTCCCTCCCCTGTATCCCCCCCCAGGCTGACACCGGCGCTGTTAATGCGTTTATCGATAACTAAAAATTTCTTTACATCCGACCGCGTCGCGTCCCTCCCTTTGTCTTGACTCTCTCTTCCTTCCCTCCCCTCCCTCTATCAAACGAGAGTTGAACGCTACAGACGACCTCTCCCCCCTCCGTTGAACGTATACCCAAGACCGACTCCTCAGGAACCTTTTATTGTTTACCAACCAGCCATCATGCGTTACGTTCTCGTCTCAGGCGGTGTCATCTCGGGAGTGGGCAAGGGCATCATCGCCTCTTCCACGGGTCTGGTGTGTATCCAAACCCCTGTTGAAATTTCCTTATCTAAAAAAAAAAAAAAAACCCCAAAGTCTTCTCTTCTGGGAGATGGCCGGGTGTATCTTTGATGCCGCCACAACATAACATACAGCCAATGTAGATATGCTAACAGATGCCCTGCTTTTTCTCTCGAATAGCTCCTCAAGACCCTGGGATTGCGTGTAACTAGCATCAAGATCGACCCGTACCTGTCGGTGAGTGGCCACCCCTTCTCTCCTGGACCCCTCATCATGTGCCTGTGGTTGACGATGAAGTGCAGGTCGATGCCGGTCTCATGGCCCCCGCCGAACACGGCGAATGCTTTGTGGTTCGTACCTTTGGTGCCCTGACTTATTGAGATGTGCTACCCTGAGAAAGGTGCAAGTTGTACCCCTCATCGCTCGCCTTCCGATAAGTGAGGCGGGCGATGGATCCGGGGATACCATCTGAGGCTACGACTCAACCAGCACAAGACGCTGACCATCATCAGTTGCAAGATGGCATGGAGGTAGATCTTGGTAGGTGACCCTCCGTCAAGCCACAGACTCGAGAGTTCCAGCCCCCCTTGTCGTGCTTTGCGGGAATCGCAGTGCTCGCCGGCTTTACATCCAACCGCAATTCTCTGACAACGAGGCTCGCACACAGACCTGGGCAACTACGAGCGCTACCTCGCCATCCGCCTGACGGGCGAGCACAACATCACCACCGGCAAGGTGTACAGGCACGTCATCGACAAGGAGCGCCGCGGCGACTACCTCGGAAAGACGGTGCAGGTGTATGTCATGTCATGAGCCATTGGCTAACCTTCGAGAACGAGTCTTTTGCTGACGGAGCGGGCCAGCGTCCCCCACGTTACGGATGCCATCCAGGACTGGATCGAGCGCGTGGCTAAGATTCCCACAGATGACTCTGGCGAAGAGCCTGACGTCTGCATTATCGAGCTTGGGTATGTTTCCACCCTCTCTAGCCTCTTCTGGAAGGATGCTATGATTCTTCTTCAGCGCGGTTTTGTTCGTCTTGGAATTGTGTTGCTTGGGATGTATCAGCTCAAGGGCTAACCTCGACTCCACAGAGGCACCGTTGGTGATATTGAGAGCGTGCGTATTCATGAGGCCCAATCCAGCCTCGCGTGCGTTGCCATTTCGATGTCCGCTAACCCAAAATAGATGCCCTACGTTGAGGCATTGACCCAATGTTTGTCCGTCCAGCTCACGTCTCAACGAAGCGGTTGCTGACCCCCTGAGCAGTGCGCCACAGAGCAGGAAGCGGCAACTTCATTCAGATCCATGTCTCCTACGTCCCAACCATTCATGGCGAGCAGAAGACGAAGCCCACACAGCATGCCGTGAAGACGGTCCGCAGTTACGGTCTTGTCCCTGATATGGTAGGAGATGCACCCGTTGATGATCCGATGCGCTCCTAACACGCCCAGATTGCCTGCCGTTGCGAGCAGCCTCTCGAGGAGGCCACGGTCAAGAAGATCGCCCTCCTCTGCCAGGTGGACGTGCCTCAGGTCCTCGTCGTTCGCGACATGCCCACCATCTACCAGGTTCCCCTCCTTTTGGAGGAGCAGAACCTCATCCCCTTCTTGCGCAAGGCCGTCAATCTCGACGCCCTGCACATCCCCCAGTCCCGCATTGCCGAGGGCGAGGCGCTCTGGAAGACGTGGGCGTCTGTCGTCAGCCGCCCGTCCGACGGTGAGATCAACATCGCCCTTGTCGGCAAGTACGTCAAGTCGCAGGACGCCTACTTGTCCGTCGTCAAGGCTCTGGAGCACTCAGCCATGCACCTGCGCAAGAAGCTCAACATCTGCTGGGTGGATGCCGAGCACCTCGAGCCCCAAGCCAAGTCCCAGGACCAGGCCCAGTACCACAAGGCGTGGCACGATGTGTGCACCGCCTCGGGCATCATCGTGCCCGGTGGTTTCGGCACCAGAGGTACCGAGGGCATGATGATGGTTTCCAAGTGGGCGCGCGAGAACGGCACCCCCTTTCTCGGTGTAAGTCGGCGCCTGTCATTTCCTTACACGGCGAGTCACCTAACGTTTCGACAGGTCTGCCTCGGTTTCCAAACCGCCATCATCCAGTACGCCCGTGACTTCCTCAACATTGTCAACGCCACCTCGGAGGAGTTCGACGCCTCGGCCGAGAACAAGGTTGTCATCTACATGCCCGAGATCAGCCGCGACAAGCTTGGCGGTACCATGCGGCTGGGTCTGCGCCCGACCGAGTTCCAGCCCGGCAGCGAGTGGTCCAAACTGCGCTCGCTGTACGGCGGGGCCGAGTCCGTCGAGGAAAGACACCGCCACCGCTACGAGGCCAACCCGGCCTACGTCGAGAGGCTGACCGAGGCTGGCCTCAACTTTGTCGGCAAGGACGAGACCGGTGAGCGTATGGAGATTTTTGAGATCAAGGACCACCCGTACTTTGTCGGTACTCAGTTCCACGCCGAGTACCAGTCCAAGGTCCTCAACCCGAGCGTACGTTCCGTGGATCCTTGCGTCTTCCGCCCAGTGAGCTAACAACTGAGCAGAGACCCTACCTCGGCTTCATTGCCGCCAGCGCTGGATGCCTTGACCAAGTCATCAAGGAGCAGCTCGCGGCCGCCAAGCTGGCCAACGGCACCAACCACGTCGTCTGAGACGTGTGGCTCTCTCACTCACTTCCCTCTTTTTGTTTCTTCTCCTTTGGCGGTACTTCTGGAAGATGGATTACACGACGAAAAGAAAACAGGTTTTATAAAGTAGAACATGGGCTGGTACAGGAATCAGTAATTCGGAAATTTGGTTTGAGGGGGGAGGCGAGTTTCCTCATTCACACACACACACACACACACACACACACACACACACACACGCACGCATTAGACTCTTTTTCTCACCTTGGGCTATGCAGAAATGAAGCAAGAAAAAACAACTGATGATCTACGCACGTCTTTCGACATGGGGAGACAGGAGNGCTACATTAGACTGGGAACCAGGGACGGCGTTCTCTCGGCGCGGCAATTTTTCTGTGGAGCTGAAATTACATTGTATATAGGATTCTCTTTTATTCATAACATACCAGGGGGGAACTGCTCTCATTTGACTTTCGGGGTGCGGGAAGCTATTGTCTCGCTTTGGTGTAAATGGTTCGCGATGCTCGCTTGGATTTCCGTCCCCTTTCCTGAAGTCATGTTCTTCCCATCGCACATGCTAAAAGCAATATATCTGGCAAACATCGGAGACGTCGGGGTAGCCAGCACCTTTCTCCCGGCTCAGAGCATAGCTGGTCACCATGAGACTTGTGATTACCGAGAGTCCGACTTCCCTGGTGTCCACCGGAATCGACCTTATCGGGCCGGTTTGGAGCAAAAAAAGAAATTGGCCTAGGCTGGCTAACACCGAGCGTCTTTCCCTCCTCACACTCTCGACACTGTTGAGTCTTGGAGTGGGCAACATGCCGTCCTACTCGGGGCCTTGAGCGGCAGGAACACCGTGGTCGACGGTTGTGCGTTCAAGATCTAGTAATGGGCAATCTTGAGGAGACAACCCCTGCCCCCCCCCTTCCCCTGTTAACGCCTAGAGGCACAGGCTCACAGACGGTCTTCTACAGTCTTGCCGTGACTGATACTCGCGCCGTTGACAGCTTTCCTGGTCCTTGGAGGTTGACAGACCAAGTAATCGTCGAAAACTCAGAATCTCGGGTCTGGAGTCTAACGCAACCCCCAGGGGCGCCGCTCTCAGAAACCCGTTCTTCACCACTATTTTCCGGAAGAACTGACAAGGGGCTCGGCAGATGCGTTGACGCCTGACCGGAAGCATTTCGTGTGTCCAAGCGGAGGAGCTGACCTCGGTCCTTCTGTGCTTGTTCTGAGGAGTGGAATCACCCACAATCCATCGAGGCGGGGACAAGAGACTTCCTCCTCCTCGAAATAACACCAGGAGACGGCGTTCCTTCCACTTGACCAAAAGTATGCCCCTTTTAGGTGATGATTTCGTGAGAAAGCATCACCACTGACCAGTGTATGTCACCGATGAAGAGATCGTTCCACGGCTGCTGGCAAACTGGAAATCAAGAGGGGGTCTTTATGGCAAAACAAGAGAAATCTCCTCAGCTTTTGTACGTGTTTCTAAGATTTCTGCAGACTCCACAGTCCACTCCGTGTGGCCAACTGTAGAATCAAGGTAGAGCGGCGTTCTGGCTTCATGCGAACCTTGATTGGTCGGTGTGCACATGTGACCGTAGATGGCTGAATTCAACCAAGTTAAAGTACTTTGGACCACTTGTGAATCAAAGCAAAACCGAAGAATTGGCAACATCTACATACTCTAGCCAGTTTTACCAAAAGCCCTTTCCCACGGTGGTAGACGCAAGAAAGGACAGGCTCCGTGCTTTCATGGCAGGAATTTCCCTAGGCGCTGTTTCTCGGGAAGGGTGTACGTCGAAATTGGGCTACTGACCTAGCGGTGACGGTTCAAGAGGTACATCCAGGTTCACGCAGCCTCTGTAGACTGTGGGCAGGTTCCGTTACGCTTGCTGCCGGTGGTGCGGGTTCCTTGGCAAGAGATGCATACCCCGATGGCCACCTGCTCAAGTGTTTTCTTGGTTGTAAACCGTTTCGTTCTTCGTGCCGCGTACGGGTAAGAAGGAGCAGACGGTGATGTGCTCTGAGCCGAGGCCCATTGCAACGAGGTCAGCTAGTTTTCAACAATACCCAAGTAGACCTCTTGCTATCTCGCTGGGCCTTCATGCACTTGTGAACCAACAGCTACAAGCCTGAGCCTTGTCACAGACCAGGTATTGCTTGGCTCCTTTTTTTAAATATATAGGTAATATCTTGTTACCAAAGACTGTAAAAGGCATAAAGATTTCGCTTTCAAGTGGCGCCGATATAATATCAACATTGTCTTCTTGGTGCCAACAGGTAGGAGTTTATGGCTATCTTCAGGTACCTGCGAGTGGTGGTGTGTGTCCTCGGCCGCTTTTCCCCCGCATCTGCCGATGCGAAGTCGGAGTCGGCACGCATCCGGGAAGGCCGAAGTGGGCCACGGTCCAAGCCGAAATTGAGGAACACACAACCCAGGAGGGCATCGCCACGCTTTCTCATCTGTTCCAACGCAAAACAACAAGAAGAAGAAAAAAGCCCCATGGCCAGTTCCGCTCCTCCCACCGACTACCAGCGCCTCGACGCCTGGATCGACGCCCACTTCGACGAGGAGGTGGGCTTCCTCCAGGCTCTGGTGCGCGTGCCCACCGACACGCCGCCCGGCAACAACGCGCCGCACGCGGAGCGCACCGCCGAGCTGTTGCGGGGATTCGGCTTCGAAGCCGAGCGCCACCCGGTGCCCGCCGCCGAGGTCCGCGCCTACGGCATGGAGTCCATCACGAACCTCATTGTCCGCCGTCGCTACGGCGCCGGCGCCGGCCGCACCGTGGCGCTCAACGCCCACGGCGACGACACGGCGACGTGGTGCCGCCGGGCGAGGGCTGGACGCGCGACCCGTACGCCGCCGAGGTCGAGGACGGCGTCCTCTACGGCCGGGCCGCCGCCGTCAGCAAGAGCGACTTGGCGACCTTCACGTTCGCGGTGCGCGCGCTCGAGGCGCTCGGCGCCCCGTTGCGCGGCGCCGTCGAGCTTCACTTCACCTACGACGAGGAGTTCGGCGGCGAGCTCGGCCCCGGCTGGCTGCTGCGCCAGGGCCTCACGAAGCCCGACCTGCTCATCGCCGCGGGCTTCTCGTACGAGGTCGTCACGGCCCACAACGGGTGCCTCCAGATGGAGGTCACCGTCCGCGGGAATCAGGCCCACGCCGCCATCCCGGACACCGGGGTCGACGCGCTGCAGGGCGCCGTCGCGATCCTCAACGCGCTGTACGCCCTGAACGCGGGCTACCGCCAGGTGCGCTCGGGGGTGGAGGGCATCACCCACCCCTACCTCAACGTCGGCCGCATCGAGGGCGGCACCAACACCAACGTCGTGCCCGGCCAGGTGGCGTTCAAGCTCGACCGCCGCATGATCCCCGAGGAGGACCCGGCCGAAGTCGAAGCCGAGATCCGCCGGACCATCTCCGACGCCGCTGCCTCGGTGCGCGCCGGCATCGCGGTGGACGTCCGCCGTCTGCTGCTCGCCAACTCGATGCGCCCGGTCCCGGGCAACGCGCCGCTGGTGGAAGCGATCCAGACGCACGGCGGGGACGTCTTTGGCCGTCCGATCCCGGCGATGGGCACGCCGCTCTACACGGACGTGCGGCTGTACGCCGAGGCGGGCGTCCCCGGCGTCGTCTACGGCGCCGGCCCGCGGACGGTGTTGGAGTCCCACGCCAAGCGGGCCGACGAGCGGCTTCGCCTCGAGGATCTCAGGGGCGCGACAAAGGTCGTCGCACGCAGCTTGCGCGACCTGCTGGCTGCGGAGTAGGGCGGCGGCATCAACACGCGTATTGTACTCCATACTACATGAGAGAGACCGACCCTTGCCGGATAGTCCTTCAACCGCATGACCTGACTGATGGGCTGCATTTCACTTCTCTTTAGATGCACTTTTGATACGAGGGAGCCAACCCCCAGAAGGCGCCCAGCATAACGTCTCCGCAACAAACAAAGCTGCTCGCAGTGGAACCTCGGCTGCTGTGCCGCTCAACCTCCCGCTTGTTGCCTCCCAACAAGTCGCCCGCATCTTATTGCATCATTTTATGTAAACGGCTTGCTTGGCTTGAAGAGCCTTCTGTCCAGAGAAACAGCCTCTGCAACAANCCCCCCCCCCCCCCCTTTATTCCCGGGCCCTGTGACGGTGTGCCAGCAGCATGGAAATGTCCAATGCAATGCGGAGTTTGTCCTAATATGTATAAAGCGCTGTACGAACGTGTCTTCCCGACCCAGCCAGCCTCTGCTGATCATCTCGTTTCCTCGACATTTTGAAACCCGGCGGCGCCCATAGAAAGACATAACAGAACAAAAAAAAAAACCCCCATTGTTCAATCAGTTTGACCAGTGGTTTTCAAGAACCGGTTGCATTATGCACTCCATGTCAGAACCGCCCGAGATCTTCACTACCCCGGCCGAGAGCCAACCCGGGTCGACAACGTTCCAAGAGAGTTGGGCTTTTCTAGAAGACGTGAAAGTCGGTCACTTCCCCCCCGTTCGTTGGTCGCCATGTAAAATGTGCACAGCAACTGACGCGGATTCACAGAAGCGATTCGCTGCGGCTCAACCCGAAGTGTACGCGGCCGTCATCAACGCCCTCAGCAGCTTCTACATAACCACGCAGAAAGCAACGGGAGGCGACGACGGGAGCCTGGTGGAGGTGCACGAGACCGTGAAAGCGCTGCTCCAGGGCCATGCGGACCTGATTGAGAGGTTCGAGAGCAGCCTTCCTCGGGATTACCTCGACCGCCAGCGGGAGACGCCGGACCGCGAAAGGCGGGATGCCTCATCCTAGTAGAGTGTACCATTCTCCTTCTGCCAAATTCGTTACAGCGTTGTTTTCGTTTTGCTTTTCACTTCACAGTTTTCCTGGAGGGCAAGACTGCCTCAAGTGCGCGTGATACTCCTGCCCATGCCACCGTTTGGTTCTTGTAGAGGGAAAATTCTCTCGATAGTAGGCCATCTCCAATGTAAAGTGTCATCTGGATGGGCCAAAATGCGGCCGAACCACTTGAGAGGACCGTCATCTTCGGAGTCATCCAAGAGTGCCAACATGGTTGATCACTGGGCATATCCGGCCCAGAGGCTCTTGGTGTCTCTCCATTTTCCGTGCCTCGGGTCTATCGACTTCCCTCATCCAGATCCACCAGCTTACCCCGACTGTTCAACACGAACAAGATATCGCCGGCTTTCTCGATCCCGAGCTGCGGAGTTCCTCCGCATCCCCCCGAAACCTCCGATTGCCCGTCCAGCCAACCAGACCTGAGCAATGCCGCTTCCCCGCAACCGCAAATGACCGGGAGGCCGCGTTCTTCTGGTCCGCCACGGCCGGCATCATGTTTGTGTGGTCATACTTTTTTCGCCCTCCCCGAGTGCAAGGGCCGCACGTACGAAGAGTTGGACATGTTGTTTGCCAGGAAGGCTTTCCGCGAGGCAGTTCTCCAAGGCCCACGTGCACACGTATACCTCCTCCAAACAAGTCGAGAATGTGACGGAGGCTGGGCCACGGAAAGGAAGATCTCTCAAGACCCCCGCTTGCGTTATGTCTACTGCAGGATCTCAACTGGTCCGGCCGTATTCTTGCTGTTAAAACTATCATTCTCTTCTGATTGGGAGTGGCCTCTCCAAGTATCTGTACCACCTCGGCCGCGTCCTCTTTAGCTCCGTGCCCGTGTTCTGTAGCTCCGAGAGGTACTTCTTGATATTGTTGTAGAAGTCGACCTTCACAACCGTGTACTCCGACTCGTGGGGCCGGTCGAGGTCCTTTGCGCGCCAGTCCCAGTCCCAGCCGTGCTTGCTCACAACGTCTTCAAAGTCGGCTATTTCGGTGTAGTTGACGACGCGCGCACGCCGGCTGTCTTGACCAGGTCGACGAGTTGACCTAGCTGCGCCTTCTTTTCTGCGCTTGCATGATCCCAGAAGCTGTACCAGGGGACGCCAAAGGTTGCGTTCTTCAAGGCCGCCTTGGTGGCGAGGAACTGCGAATAGCCGCCGGGTAATAAACGGAGTCCTCGCCGCGCTTAGCATCCGTGTAATTGTCTCGGGGGGTCTACGCCGTAGATGGGATCGAGCGCGTACACGGCGTCCCTGACGGTTCGACCGAAAGTGCCGACCGTGTCTTGATGCTCGCATTCCGGGATCACCCTAAAGATCTTGGTGAGATCAAATCGTCGTGACATTCAGTGGCAGCATGAGCGAGGGCAGACGTACCCATCCCTCGAGGTCAGCCCGACCGTTGGCTTGAAGCCCACCACAGCGTTCCTGTGAGCAGGACTGATGACCGGGTTCGAGGTTAGTTACCGGAAGTCGGCGATACTTTCCAACGGCACCGAGGCCGTCTCACCGCTGCCATCGGTCTCGGTCCCGAGAGAGAAGGCGATCGCGTTGGCAGCCACGCCGACCGCGCTGCCGGAACTGCTGCCAAAGGGGTTCAGAGTCAGGTTGTAAGGGCTCCGCGCCTGTCCCCCCCCTCTCGGCGAGTAGCCCTCGGAATACCCCGTGCTCCTCATGTCCGTCCACTCGCTCATGGTTGCCTTGCCGAAGAGAACGGTGCCGGCCGCCCTGAGACGCGCGACAACGAAGGCATCGCGGGGAACCCGAACGACGCTGGCCAGGAGAGCCCAGCTGCCGGCCGTGGTCTCCATGCTGTCCTTGGTTGCGATGTTGTCTTTGACGGTAAAGGGGATGCCGTGCAACGGGCCGAGAAGCCGGCCTGCTTTCCTCAGCTCGTCCATCCTGGCTGCGATTGTCAAGGCGTCGGGGTTCATCTGCATCACGGAGCTATTCGGATCTTCAGTTTTCATGTTCCTTCTGGGTCCCTGCTCGGGGACGGGAGACGGAAACCATCTTACCTTAGATATCCCTCCGTCTGGAAGGTCCGCTGCATGTAGCACATCACCAGCTGTTGGGAAGTCATGATTCCGTCCTGCATCGCTTTCTGTATCTGGTCGATGGTGGCTTCTTCCAGCTTGAAGGTTCCGCTGCACACGGGCATTGGGAACAGCTCCGTCGTGTTTGCATTTTGTTGTAAAGGAAACAAGGGCGGGAGCAAGCCTTGGTTTGTTGCCAGTTGTCCTAAAGCCAAAAGAGGCAAGGCAAAGGCAACAACGAGAGACTGTAGCCGCAAAATTCGCAAAGGGGAGATTGAAGAAGACCTCATGTCTGCTTGAGATCCAACTTCTGTCAATACTGAGCCAGGAAAGGCGGTACTAGGCAGGACGGTTTGGTGAGATGGAATCCTAGATCAAACCTCACAGATCTGTCACAAGTTTGAGCCTCCAAAGCAACAATGTTTTGCCAAAGGCAAATAAGTTTCAATGCAGGACCCGGGCAGTCGTTCTTGTATCTAGGCAAGAGTATTGTGAGGAACGCAAGCTGAAAAGACCAAAACACATAGTCATGCACAAGAAACTCATTCAGCATATTCGAGTTTCAAGTCACGCAGCATAATTGGAGAGTTTCCGACAACAAATATAAAAGCGCTATTTCCCCTCGGCACTGAGATGATGTGGGTGTAACCATTTCTCTGGTCATTTCACAGAATGTGTTTTCATGTCCTCTGGAATGCGAAAGAGCCACGTGCATGAGATAGCTAGGATCGGCAGTATGACCAACCAGTCTGGAATGGCAGGTTTGACTCCAAGAATGATACCATTTCTACTTTCATCAGCCATGTGGCTCTCGTCTCAGTAGTCTTGTCCATGCCTATCACAAGTTCACAACAGCATCTTACGCTTTTTGCTGTGAGGGAGAGGGTAGCCCTCACACTGTAACTTGGCCATTATTATCGTTTTTCAATTGACTAGTTAATATTGTGGCTTGTCGCAGATGTGGATTCACAGTTCCTGGTTTGTAAGTTGCAGTTTATTTAAGCAAAACTCCAATGTAAAATGCTCAGCATAACCAGATGATTACTGCGAGACGTGGAAAAAATTCCAGCATGCGATGCTTTTCTCATTGCAATAGCAGTCGCAATCTCACCCTTGGGTGTCGCCGTCCAACGTCCCTGATCGGTTTGACACTGCGACATCAATCTGAGTCAGTGCCTTTTTCGACAATGATCAGAGCCCATCACCACCGTTCACTTGCCCTATCAGCACCTGAATCGGCAGCTGTCCGTGGCAGCAGCGTTGCGATTGGATTCCCACTATAGAAATGCTGATTGTCAGTAAAAGAACCTAGGGTAAAGCGTAGAACGCCATAGTTGGGGCGATCTCCGATGCTGGCACGCGCATCTCCAATCTGCAAGAAGGTCTCTGTTGTTACGGACGAGACGCAGAGAGCTGTTATGAGGGGCAGAATTGAGAAACGCACGGCTGGAAAAGAGTGAGGATTGACTCTTTTTTTTAGCGTTTGTCAGAAAGTTGTAGGATACCGAGAGATACAAACAGTGGCAAGGAATTTGGAAAAATGGCCGGGACTTTATACATTGACGTTAGAGATTTGATGGACCTTTTCTACATTCGAGACCAGGCACTAAATCACTAGTCACTTGTCTCCGTAAGTGTTAGTATTACAGGTTTCACTGCAGTGAACGAACGGCCTAATTGGTGAGGTTATTTGTACAGGTGTCTGCAGTGCAGAAGGAAGGTTCTAATCTAAAGGGAAGCAGCTAAAGGAGGCTGTTCTATGGCTGGGACTGCGTGATCTACTGATTAGCTTGCTGGGCTGCCCTGTCCTTGCTTTCCTCTGTGGATAATCCGGCTGCTGAATGTTCCAACAGTAAGAGAAAGTGACCTTGGCACAGATCAATATTTAAACTACCTTGTCTGAGATGATACCGATTCGGGATGAACTGGAAGCTATGCAACGGTAATACGATCGCCTCAAGGCAAAGAAGACTGGTATACGGCACGAAAGCCACGAAGGCATAGATAATGGGTTAAAGAAGCCTGTATCCATGCCGTCATGATGTAGAACAGACCTCTTATCTGATTTAATAAGGGGAAATAAACGTTTTAAGTGCGTTTAAATAAACTTCAGAAAGATTACCATCCCACCGGGTCGCTTTCTCTTTGCCCCTGCCCCCTCCAGAGACATTTATTCATTCTAGACCACAGCCATAGTTTCACAGCCTAGTTTCCAATCGCACTCCGAAAATGTCTTGAAAAGTACGCTGGTAATTTTGAGTACGACGACGCGGGACATAATTTGATTCGAGTTTGTACTATCTGCCGACGTATTAATGCTGGGCGGACCACACCTTAAACTTTCCCCTGATCTGGAAGATTCATCGCAAGACATGGAGTGGAGGCGACTGGTCTGCTGGCACTAGCGATGACTCGAACTGACGCTGCCCTCGACATCCGTGATGCTGGAGGGCGGTCCAATGTCTCTGCCAGACCGGGAAGCGTTTCTAGAAATAGGACTGCAGTCCCGCGTTCCGCAAGGGCTTCACTTGAAGGACAGTCATGAGCAAATGAACTGACACCCTCATGAAGCAGCGGGAAAAGTAAGGGATCAACAGGGGCTGGGCCAGGCGCTGCAGCAGCCCGCCTTTCAGCCCCCGGTTCATTGTGAAAAGATCTAGATGCATTCAAGTGGAAGTCGGCCGGCCATGCTCAGTAGCATCTGATGGCCGAGCGCCTCTTGTAGTGGCCTAGATGCTTTTCGGAATCTGGAGACTAAAGACAGCGATCTGGGGGGGGGGGGTGACATTATTACCAACGCTGATAAGCCGTTAACATCGCCCTTTGGTGCTTGAAAGCAATAAGGAGGACACAAGATCAATAGTGACATGCTCTGGTTTGCGCCTCTTGTACAACATACGATTCTGAATAGAAAGGCTACACAACAGCCCGTGGATTTCCGCAATAAGCGTCTTGTGGACACTTGCGAGGTCAGTCACTCATAGTCTAGGACTGCCGTAATACTCTGTGGAAAATGGATTGGAACCGAGTCCGCTCACAGCGGCAGCGCCGTCAACTTGACGTAGCAGTCGTGCGGCTCTCTGGTCAACTTGTCATAGGCGCCGGTGGTGTTGAGCTCGTGAGGCAGCTCCTCGAGCTGGAAGTTCCACAGCACCAGCACGACCATCATGCGGAACTGCACGTACGCCAGCTTCCGCCCGTAACAGCCGCGGGGACCCATGCTGAAGATCATGTTCCGCCCGCGCGTCGCGTCGAACGCCTCCCTGCCGTCCTCCGTCTCGACCAGCCACCGCTCGGGCATGTACGCCGCCGTGTCGAATCCCGACTCGTCTCCCCCGAGACCGCCGGAGCCGAGGGGTCCCTTGGCCGCCGCCGCCGCTTGGGCAGCCGGCGTGCGCAGCGCCTCGTCGGCGGCGAAGCCGGGCTGCGTGTACCCGGCCTGGTTCCAGACCTGGAAGACGACGGTGCCCTTGGGGATGCGGCAACCCAGGATCTGGGTGTCCTGCGTGGCGCTCCGGACGCACATGGGCGCCGTCAGCGACACGCGGAACAGCTCTTCGATGCTCGCCTCCAGGTAGGGACACCGCGCCTGCATGATCTCCTGCGCTGTCGGCACGCGCCTCTGGGCCACGGCTGCAGGAAGGGCCTCCCTCAGCCGGGAGCGTAGCTTGGCCTGCTGGGCCAGGTTGCGCGCCAGCGTCTTGACGGCCCACTGGTTGGAGTTGGACGTCGACTCGTGCCCGCCCAGGGTGAAGCCGTAGAGCTGCTCGGTTGGAAACAAGCAAGGTTAGCCGCGCTCTGTTCATGGTTTGTGTTGATGAAACTCGAGGGTAAAAAAAAAATTAAAAATCCATACCTCGTCATAGAAGAAGCGGGTGTGGAAAGCCGGCGGGCGCTGCTCCTTCGCAGCCAGGCCCCTTTCCCTGCGCACCATCTCGTCCACGGCACATCGCACCGCATGATCTTCCGGCGAGGACTGGACCCTGGCCGCGGACAGGTCGATTTGACGCCGCAGCAGATCCTCCTTGAGCCCGATCGCCGCCTTCATGCCCTGCCCCTGACGCAGAAACCAGTGTGCAAGCACCGGGAACAGGGACTTCATCGCCGTCTCGAGACTGTCCGAGAGCTTGAACAGGGCCTCGATGACGGGCTCGGAGGGCGCATGCGGGAAGACAACCGGCTTCAGGCCATCTGCGGCTTCGGGCTTGTCACTGTATGATGGCAGGGAAGGCAAGGAAGACAAGCAGTCCAGGTTCGGCTGGGTCGCGCTGAGCCCCTCGAGGCCGGGGCCGAAGGTGAAGCCGAGGACGGCGTCAAGGGCGCAGTGGCTGATATCTTTCATGGCCCAGAACGGCCGACCTTTCGCCAGTCTTGCCTTCTCGCGCCAAAGGTCCGTCATGCGCATGGTGCTCTCGTGCAGGAGAGGCGCGGCGACCTTGTTGAGAAAGCTGGGGTTCAGCACGTCACCGATCAACCGCCGGCGGGCCTTCCATTCGTCGTTCGTCTGCCACCGGCTGTGGTGCTCGGGGATCACGCCGCTCAGCAGGTCGGCGGTGAAGGCCGAGCGGTCGAGCTCCTTGCCGCGGCGCATCAAGATGTCCTGGGTCTCGCGGAAGTCCGAGATGACGACCCAGGGCTTGCTGAACGGCCTGCCAAAGACCTGGACGATGGGCGAGCGGTGCTTGATGTTCTGCGCCCCGAGCCAGTCGTACATCTCCCCCGTCTTCTCGGCGTGGCCCACCATCTCCGGCATGTCGCCCAGGAGCGACTTGGACGCCGCCTCGTTGTAGGGGATGCCGGGGAGAGGCCGTGGGAGCAGCGCCCGATAGAAAAGATACGCCACCAGGACGCCGAAGCCAAGGGCTACGCCCATCCTGCTGGTCATGAAGCTGAAAATGCCGCCGGTGGAATCCATGGTGACTCGCGGGAGATGAGTGTGTTTTGCCTTCTGACCTCGACGTTGCAGATAATACTATGTGGAAGCTGGCGTTTGGGCCCAGGATATAGGACACCTATAAAAGTTGCCAGAAACATGTCCTCGGCGCAGACGTCCAAGGAAACGAGAGCTACTCATAGCACGGAGACATGGTTGCTGAGCACGACTCATATCCTGACTGTCGATTCGCGGCGGCGTGGCGGCACACCCATCTCCCGCCGCATTGGGTAAACTTGTCCGCTTCTCTTCCCCCGACGGCGAGATTCATCTCATGAGGTTTCCCACACAACGTCTGAGCGCTGCGTTTCCCCTTGTACCTACGCCCGTCCCCTCCCCGTTTCGACGGTTGGTTTGCACTGAAGCTCCGACCGGTTCTCCGCCCCTCCTCCCTCCTGGCTCCCGCCCGGCTTCCCCACCGAATGTCCGGGCGGGATGCCTGTCCTCCTTCTTCTTCAGGCGCCGTCCCATCTTCCGTCCGGCAGGCGGCGTCCGAAGAACCTCGGGCATATTCTGTGGCGCATTCAACTGAAGGTGAATCCAAACTCTGTCTTTTTTTCTTTCCGGGGCTCTCCTTCTTAAGAACATTATTGATAACCTTGGCAGACGGCCGCCAGACGCCTCATAAGACGAAACGTGTGTGAGGAGTTAATTACTCTTTTCAGGCGTCAGGACTCACTTTTGTCCTTACATCACGCCAGCCCGTGGGTTTCAGAGTTCCATACAGCGCGGGCGGTTTGAGTTTGACGGTGCCTTTGCGAGGGTGACATGAGTAAACTGAACTGTTGGTTGGTCGCGGTGATCGCAAACTGGCTGACGCATCTAAGATCTTTGATGTCGAGGGTGAAGCTATTCTCAACGTTGAGAACCGGATGCTGGGTATGTCGCTTCCATCAACGGCTGCAGCGTCCGACTATACGACCAGTGGGACAGTACTTGTGTATGTTGTCAACTGAGTACCGGTGCGTGTTGGTGTTGATGATCACTCTATGAGATGGCCGCCCCCCCCCGCCCGTAAAGGGGTAAAGGGGATGAACCGGCGTCGAACAGTTCCATCAATCGATCATCAGCACTATGTGAACATTTTTCTCACAGAATCAACAGGCAAACCGCAGTCTTCCGTCCACAGCTCGTCGTCTCTACTGTAGTTTAGTAGTGCTCAGATCATCGATTTTCAACACAGGACGACGAGGATATAGAGACCGAGTCATGTTGTTACGAACTCAATTTGATTCACGTTTCTCTACAGGCTTCATGAACATCATCACAATGCAATTCCATCAGTCTAGCAAATGACGCTGCTTCATAGCCGCAGGTCCGACAAGCTTTCCATCCGCATTCCTCTCATCTCCCGTCGAGAAGGTCATTGTGTTGTAGTACATTGTGATGTAGGGTCCATTCTTGTCGTATGACAGACCGACGTAAGAGTGTCTCCCAATCGTGGTAGAGAAGTCCTGGGTCGGGCTGCAGGGGGGGGGGAGGAAAGAGCAGAGTTAGTCCTCTTGTGTATTACTGCACCGGTTGATGATGGCAAGGAAACGACTTACAAGGCCTTCTGAACTGCATCGACATATGTGTCGGCCATATGGGTGAGCCCCCAGGCGCGGAAGAAGTTGCTGAGCGACTGGGCGATCCGCAGGTCCGTCCCGCCGTAGTGACGGACGGGGATATACACCTTTGGCGACGGCGCGGGGCTGTTGTGCTTCATCTCCATGTTGAAGATGATGCCCGCCGTGCGGTGCGTGCTGCGGGGCAGATCCTCCTCCGCGGCGGTGGTGCCCAGGACGTGCATGTAGAAGGACCGGATCAGATCCAGGCCGCTGTCGATCTCGGGGCCCTTGAGGGCGCCCCCGAGGGAGTACACCTCCTCCACCCGCGCCAGGCAGGTCTCCTTGGTGCGGAGGTACAGCTTGAAGCGGGCATCGGCGGGACGGACGGCGTCGAAGGCGATCAGCTCCAGCCGCAGGATGTACTCGTTGTCGCGCTGCCTCTTGTAGCGGTAGACGAAGTCGCGGATGGGGCTGAAGGAGGGGTCCAGGTTCACCGGCAGCTGCGCGATGACGTCGGTGATGATCTCGCCGGCGTGGTTGTTCTGCAGCAGGGAGATGGGGATGGGGTAGAAGTACACCTTGGGCGCCGGCTGCTCGGCGTCGAGGTCGAACGAGATGGTGTTGGTCGTCATGTGCTCGTTGGGCGCCATCTTGGCCACGATCTCGTGGGCGTTCTTGGCCTCGACGTGGAGGTGCTTCTTGAAGAACTCCCAGAGCTCCCCGTCGACCGGGCCGCGGCCCTGGCGCAGCAGGCGGGACATGACCACCTGGGGCTCGTCTTGGTTGAAGGGGTCTTTGGAGGTTCCGGCGAAGGGCCCGATGGGCTCCGAGCCCACGCGGATCTTGGAGCGTCCGGGCCCGACGTTCCAACTGAGCTCGGCAGGCGAGAAGTCGTCGGAGCAGAAGCTGTCGAAATGGGGCAGCCGGACGCCCGTCTTGGTGGTGATTGGACGGGGCCCCAGAGACGGCACCACGAACTGGTTGACGAACTCGACATACCGTTCCTGATCCTCGGCCGAGTATCCAGCACTCTTCATGAGGGACAGGAGGGGATGCGCGAGTTCGTCCCGCCAGAACCGCGAGTCCTCCTGACGCGAGAGGTCTTCGCCGTTCATTGCGACAACCATTGTGAATTGACACTTGGTGTAATGGGAGTATGGAAGGATGGGGATAATATGATGCGAAAGCCTGAGAAGCTGGGATAACCGCCTCGGAACGAAATGGACAAAAAGGCAATGAATATAGACCTGGGAGATGTCGAGGTGCGTGACTACTTGACAGACCCAACATTCAGTTGAACACTGATGGGCTTATATACCAAAAGGGCTTGAAACGGCTCTTGACTATGATACTGACGAACCAGTATCTGATTGGGGAAACAATGGCGAATGGCCAGGAAGCTTGCTACGGAGTCCCGATGAATCCAGACGATGGCACATCGTCCGTTTGTCTTGGACGGTCACATACCAAAACAACTTGGGCGTCTTCAGACTTCCCCAATGCATGGCTAACGACTGACGGCACTCGCCGCGGTTTTAAGTTTTGCCAGAATTTCGAGACAGAAGATGCAATGGGCTGATTCGTTCCCAAAGATGGAGTGACGATGTATTTCGACCCGTCCTCTTTTGCAGCACTGCATGCGCCGGCGGGCCTATGTTCAACGCCAATGAGGCCGATGTTGGCGACTTCTCCCGACGTTCGCCAGGTCCAGGCTGGGTCTCAAGGGGGTCCGGTTACTTGACACGCTGACAGTACCGGATACGGTGAGAGGTCGCCTTGTGGCCCCGGAAACTTTCCACTGCGGCCCGTCCCATGTTTTCCCCCTTCTATGTCCGTTCAGTCCGCTCCCCGATTCAGCCGTCAGGCCATCGGTAGCTACTTACGGAAGAGACCGCCGAGGTACAACCCGTTCCGAGCCCCCACCACCACCACCACCACCGCTCTCACGCGTTCCTCACTCCCTCATACTGCCTGCCATTCTTCCCCTTCTGCTTCACACAGAGCTCTCGAGGCATCTTTGTTGTTATTACCCCTTTGACTCTCTCTCTCTCTCTCTCTCTCTCTCCTTTTCTTCATTGATTTTTGCAATCACAGTCCTCGTTCAACATCTTCGTGTTTGCTCCATCATGGACTCTACCATTCTCCCTTTACACTTACACTGGCCACCGCAGGTAGTGCGTCTGCTGAGCAGCGGCCCATCTCTCGCGGCCACCGTGCTTCTCGCCGTTGTGGTGTCTTTCCTGGTCCAATGGGCCACCGCGGACCGCTCCATACCCAAGATCGCGAGTTCCAAGTCCTGGTTTGCGACCAGGCAGGACTTTGCCGCCCACGGCGTCGATATCATCGAGAAGGGTTTCCAACAGGTCAAGACCGGCGTGTTCCGGGTGACGGCCCTGGATGGTGAGCTTTCGTCCCACGCTTCCCTTGCGGCATACGAACCGCGCTCGACGGGATGCTAGAAAGACTTACACGTCGCAGGCTCCGACTTGGTTCTCATCGCACCGGAACATTGGTTGGCCATTTGCAAGAAGAAGGATGAAGAGGTCGCCCCCGCTCGTAAAGAGGTTTGTCGTTCCCTTGACTCTTCGTCCTCGCAGCTCTGCGGGATCGACTGCCCCCCGTAGGTCTTGGCTAACACGCCCAAGTTCTTCCTGTGCGACTTGCACGGCGCACCCTTCGAAGAGCATTACCTTTACCGATACCTCGGCGCACGCATGCCGGGATTTGGTACGTTACCGCGAGAAATATACCAGCTCCCAAGATACGAGATGGTTGTACTGACATTTTTGAGGAAAGACCGCTATCTCGATGTCATTTCCGAGGCACTGGATGAGGGCATCTCCAGTATCTTGGATAAAGACTTTGACTACTCCCAGAATGGTATGTCGACCTGTTCGATCCCGCACATCCCATGGGCGTTCCTTGCCCGAGAACGGCCGCTAACATTACGATCCAAAAGCATGCAGGCGCGTCATCATGCAGCCCCAGATCCTCCACGTCTATTCGCATGTCATCTGGCGCGTCATCCTCGGCAACAACTTCAGGCCCGAGGTCGTGGACATCTTCGAGACGTACTCGGCGACGCTGATCCCCGTGATGAAGAAGCTCAAGGCGCAGAGACCCATGATGGCGCGCATCACCGCCGCCTTCTCGGGCGACGTGCGCCTCGTCAACGCGCAGCTGGAGCGGGCGACGGCCTTCTTCACGCCCATCTTCGAGCAGTGCGCCGAGGCCCTGGAGAAGGGCCTGCCGGCCAGCTCGGTCGACAACGACTGGTTCGAGGAGCTGATCCGCATGGCGCCGGCCGAGAGGCGCCGCGACTACAAGTACCTCACCAACATCCTGATCGGGTTCGCCTTCACGTTCGTCTTCTCCCCCGGCCCGTCGACGACGCAGGTCGTCTACGAGTTCGCCTTCCGGCCCGACTACGTCGAGGAGGTGCTGCAGGAGGCGCACGATGTCTTGGGAGAACGCCCGGAGAGTTGGGTGTTCACGCGGGACAGCCTTCGCAGGCTTTCGCTGTTGGACAGCTTCTGCAAAGAGACTCATAAACACCATCCAACGGCCGCTTGTAAGTCTCCACTCTCCCTTGCTCCTTCATCGTCATCATCATCATCATCATCACACAATGTACTTCCTCAGTCAAAGACTCAAACTGACGCCCGGCGGAAACAGCCAACCTGATGAAGAAGATCCACAAGACCCAGACGCTTCCCAACGGCGTCGTGCTGCCGGCCGGCACCATCTTCGAGGTCGTCATGACGGCGGCGCACCTGTCCAACTCCAACCTCGAGGCCCCGGCCGAGTGGGACGGGCGCCGGTACCACAAGCTGCGGCAGCAGATGCCGCCGACGGCGACCGGCTCCAACAAGTACGACTGGGGCAGCGCGACGAGGGACGACGTCAACTTCGGCTACGCCTCCCACATGTGTCCCGGGCGGTGGGCCGGGTGTTCCATCGCCAAGATGTTCCTCATCAAGTTCCTATCCCGCTACCAGATCGGCCCGGAGGAAGGGCACACCGAGAGATATGCAGATCTTCATTCGGGCCAATACGTACGTATCAGCCTCTTTCCGCGCTTTTGCTCATTTGTCGTTACCCCCTTTCCTTGCCCTGTGTCCGAATGGTGCAAAAACTTGGCCGACTGACCACTGAGACAGATCTTGCCTAACCCTACCAAGCATATTCTGATCCGACCGAGACAGTAGTCGGGCCGTATTCGTTGGGTTTGTGCTGGGGTGTTGAACAAGCGTGAGACACGCATGGGAGATTGTTGATTTGTAAAAGGCTTTGGTCAGCCCTCTTTTTTTTTTTTTTTTTTTTTTTTTTTTTTTTTTTTTTTTTTTTTTTTTTTTTTTTTTTTTTTTTTTTTTTTTTTTTTTTTTTTTTTTTTTTTTTTTTTTTTTTTTTTTTTTTTTTTTTTTTTTTTTTTTTTTTTTTTTTTTTTTTTTTTTTTTTTTTTTTTTTTTTTTTTTTTTTTTTTTTTTTTTTTTTTTTTTTTTTTTTTTTTTTTTTTTTTTTTTTTTTTTTTTTTTTTTTTTTTTTTTTTTTTTTTTTTTTTTTTTTTTTTTTTTTTTTTTTTTTTTTTTTTTTTTTTTTTTTTTTTTTTTTTTTTTTTTTTTTTTTTTTTTTTTTTTTTTTTTTTTTTTTTTTTTTTTTTTTTTTTTTTTTTTTTTTTTTTTTTTTTTTTTTTTTTTTTTTTTTTTTTTTTTTTTTTTTTTTTTTTTTTTTTTTTTTTTTTTTTTTTTTTTTTTTTTTTTTTTTTTTTTTTTTTTTTTTTTTTTTTTTTTTTTTTTTTTTTTTTTTTTTTTTTTTTTTTTTTTTTTTTTTTTTTTTTTTTTTTTTTTTTTTTTTTTTTTTTTTTTTTTTTTTTTTTTTTTTTTTTTTTTTTTTTTTTTTTTTTTTTTTTTTTTTTTTTTTTTTTTTTTTTTTTTTTTTTTTTTTTTTTTTTTTTTTTTTTTTTTTTTTTTGAAGAAAAGAATTATGTGGAAAGGGTGCAAATCTCATACATGGGGCTCGAGTATATGCAGCATGGAATTTATTTCAATACAACCACCGGCATGAAAACTTTGTCTGCTCTTGACGGCTGATGGGGCAGAGATATCCCGCTTCCTACTCCCGTTATCCTGCTGCCAGTTCCAAATAGGTGTCTGTCTGTACTCCATTTTTCCCTACTAGCATTTGCTTTTCTCCCTCCAAGTCTAGAAAACCCTAGAAAGATCCTAGAAAGACGCACTCTTTAAAATGCTTTTCAGCAGCTAGTCAGTGTTAGAGGTTAGGGTTGAAGTCAGGGTTAGGGTTAGGGATAAAGTGAGTGACATGGTAAACATCGGACGCGAAGCCGGAACGGGAACGGAAGTCGCGAGCGAGGGAGTTAACTAGTGAAAAAATCCGACGCACAGACAATTTCTTAAGTGAGGGGATCGTGCGCGAATTGGTTAGAGCTAAAATCCTAATGCGGGGATTGGCTAAAGTCTAAAACGCTACGGAGTATACCTTTTCATCAGCTAGATTAGAGTTCAATACGTACTGTACGTACTGTTGTACGTACCTTTTTGCAGATGCCATACTTCAGAACACGGAGAACTTCTCTGCTGCAGGCGTAAGCGCTGAAAACGCTGCAGGCAAAGACTCTACGTAGTAGCCCCCTGGTACCTCATCAGCAATACCCCTATGGAAATCGAATAATAGAGGTTAGAGAGTAAAGGGCAGAGGGAAGGCCCGGCTCGGAGCCTGGGGGCCGCTCCAGGTAGTTGCGCTGGACTTTTCCTACCTCTTTTCTCCTACAGCGTCCAAAGTCTGGTACCAATTGTCCCGGGAAATGGTCGGACTCAACCTAAGCGCGGCTTTAGGCCGGCTGAGCGTAGTCGGAGCCATTCAAATCCGTTCACATAATGAGACTCTAGCCATCTCTTTCGACGAGCTCGATTGGGACGAAGCAAAACGACCTTGGCTGAGTTGACAGAGCCCTAAAAGCATAAAGGGCACGTCTGAAACCCTAGCAAGTCGAACGGTCTGCTACAAGTCTACAGGAAGGGCAGACTGTTGGTATCACAGGTCACTCGAGTGATGGAACGGCTCAATACGAGGTCATTCGTGGATTGCTTGGGTGTGTAGAAAAGAGAGGTTCTAACGTGAAGGGCAGCATTCGACGCAGACCGTGATGTGATTGGCCCATTCGGGCCCCTTCCCCACTTTCCTATTCATACAGAGTACAGAGCAATCCGAACGGCCTTCCAACAAAGACCCTCGCTAACCCCATTGTGAACCCTGGTAAACGTGGTTTGATGACGCCGGAAGGTACCGGTTTTTAGTTAGGGCAGGTGACAGAATTGCCGTTGATGGTGCAGCCCTGTCCCAGCTTTTGATGGCAGTTACCAGAGGTGCATTGTTTGACGTCGTTCCCTTGGATACAGGCGCCGAGTGGGCCACACTGGCCGGCCTATTTTCATTCACGTAGAGTTTAGTGGTTGTATCTGCCAAGGCCGGCCTTGGCCCTTGGTGGTTAGCTATGGCTGCTACTTACCTGAATGGGGACAGCGAGAGCAATGACAGCGATGACAAAGTTGAGGAGCTGCATCTTGGCTTCTTCTTCTTTTTTATCGCTATTGGAATTGTGGATTCAGAGTTTGGTAGATAGGGATGGATTGCGGGCAAACGGTGTCAAGTGTGTCTGATTGTGAGAAAGTCGGTAAGGAGAGTTCGTCTGATGGCTAAGACGAAGGAAGGCCGTCCTTTTATATGCTCGACTACATCCTCCCGAAGCGATATCATCGTTGCCTTTTTTTTTTTTTTTTTGCCGACCCGCGATGCTGCTTCAGGGTTTCCCAAGTCAGTCGGTCTCGGGTTGTGCCTCGGGCACCCTAGGAAACTCTACATGGTAAGTACAGACTACGGAGTAATGACAGCTAAAAGCTTGTTGTCAGGGTGGCGCCGGGCCGAGTCATATGATCATACTTAATCATTCTATAGCCTAGAGCTGGTAAGTATGTGGATTAATTGCCAAACGACGCTCGGAAGGGAAATGAATTCGAGTGTCCCCCCCGGTCCAAGTGGGTTTGAGCGGTCTTCGGGCGCGGCGGAGTCCACCGGCAAACTTACCCCTCCGGGCCCTCCTCCCAACGTTCCCGCCATGGCGGTTTACACCTCAACTTACCTTACCCCCCCACCCAAAACCCACAGCGCTCTAAGCCTAAAGCGTAGGGGCAAGATGCCTGAAACCAGCTCGAACCTCAACTGTCTGGTACATGCAAAGGATACGTTAGAAGTACCGATTTTATGCACTTTAGTCATGATACGAACATGTTCTTTTGCACAACGTATCCAAACTAAGAACAATTACTAGGATGGCTGTTCCCGACAACGGCTGAATTACATTTGAATTACATTTGACACATCGCAACTTCGCGTGCGATGGTATCCAGCGAAAGTAAAAGCTCCCTGCTAGGTATTTTCCACCCACCCCAACCCTTACACCCCACACTGACAGTAATTCTAGCAACCTGCTAGCCTGATAGTCAGTTTCCCCATATAACATGTTCTGTTATTCTATAAGTCATAAGGTTATATGCGGGGGTAGATACAATAAGGGGCTTTTACTCACCCCTATAACTGTACGGATACTTCAACTCCTGTCCACGGAACGTGTGGAGACGTAGGACTCTTGCAAACCCTAAACGTTCGTCGGCGAGGCCGCAGAAGGGGTTTCGGGCGACGTTAGGCCCCATGGCAACCTCAAGATGCGCATCACGGGGTTTGAGGCATGCGCTGTCTGCGATTCAGCTTGAGACAAGACCAAACTCGACCCGCTTCGGTGGTTTACTCGCCGCGATGCATTCCCGTGAAGCTGGCGAGAGTGGTTGAGGGGCTAGACAGGCACAACCACAAGGGGGTTCGAGTATAGGGGAGGGGGCAACAGAAAAAGCTTGCAGGCAAGGATGACGCGTTACCAAAGGTTCGAGGTGTCTCTCTAAGATTACGTGCGACAGGCCTGGCACTTTGTCCAGTCTGGCCGTTTATGACTCGTTACTTATGCTGTCCGGGCAGTAAATATCCACTTTTCACAAACGCTTGCCGGAGGTGAGCACGGATGAGCGGGACCGGACAAGCACCGGCCGCTTCGGCCCCACACGGCGCAGCCAGCTTCTCCGCTGAGTCGCCAACGGCGCCCTAAAGGGTTGCGACATACAGCACAGTACTATTGCCGCTTCAACTGCTGCGACTCGGACAAGGACATCCTGCAGCAGAGGCTCTTTGTGGCCCTGTTCTTCCCTTTCCCTAGGCATCAATCAGTACTGTCAATAGAACTAATGCTGTTTCACCCTGACGAAAAACTGCACCGTACATACAGTGGTAATATCCCAACCCGTCATACTAACAACTAGAGGTATTAGCAGTTGGCCGAGTCAGACGGCGGCGGCGGCGGTGGCCCATCATCACGAACTTCACACTCCGGTTCGCACTGCAAATTGCATATTACAGACGACTTTTCTCAATCAACCCTGGTGCTGATTTACTCCATTCAGCTGATCTGTATCAAAGGATACCAGAGCCTCCATCTTTCAATATATCAAACGACACCAGATGCGTGTGTGAGCGTGGGGCTAGCTTTCTCTCTCTCTGCCCTACAAGCAACAGCTTACTGGCGCACCGCGCACTTGAGCGGTGTGGTAAGTAGGTAGGTAGCTAGAGTGCTGCTTTCGCGCAGGTAGCCCATTCTGGCGTTCTCATGCAAAGCACAGTTACCCCCCTTCTCCCCAAGCAAGGCTGTATGTACATCCTCTCCTGGAATAGTCAGGTAGGAATTAGAATCAGGTTGGGACGGCAGTTGACTTCATCCGAGCTACTTTTTTTCTCTTCTCTTTTTTCCCCTCATTTTTCTTCTTCTTCTTTTGCAAACCAGCAATAGTTTTTCGACGTGATCCCCATCGCCAAAAGCGGCAGAGGGCTGCCCAAAAAGACGCGCAGACTTCTGCACTTTGCTCTCAAACCGTTGGCGCCTGTCCTTTGAGCATTGCCTCTATTTTAGTTCAATGCATTGGCCTCCCTCTGTTCCAATATTGGTAGTGCCCATCACAACTGATCATTTTCAATGACTATGGTCCTGTTGTGATACGGAAAGCACATTATTGACTTGGATAAACGACAAGAATGCAAGCGGGCGGAGAAGAATCGGTGGGGAGGTATGTGCCCGCCAGTCTACTGCAACATGATGCCGCTCAAACGCCCCCTATTTGGAGCGAGAAGGACTGCTGAGTTCACATTGGGTAAATCCGGAGCATGTCGCACTGTTGTTGGCCACTTGAGCGATGTCAATGCAACCGGATGCCCGGATGCTAGTGTATGAGGCCGAGAGGCAGGCCGCAGTCATAGGGCATAATATCCATTCGCCTTCTTCCCGAGCATAGCTGCAGCCTGTGGCTTTCACTATCGAAAAAATATGCAACGTCACTTGCTTGATTTGTTGTCATCGGCTGAGAAGGCATTTGGTGGGCGCTGCCTGCTTTATGCAGTGTCGCATCGGCGGCCGGGTTCTTCGGAGGATGTACCGAGCAGGAAATCCGCGAGGCAACTAAATACCACCAGCCCTCCGCAGAAAGGCATGAAGCCTAAGAAAGGACGCTCGTGGACGAAGCTACGGGTTGAGCGGGAGACTATTTTGGCTGCAGTCTGCTCGGGGTGTGCGACCCTCCTGTGGCGCCATGCATATTGACTTGACAGTCTGACACACCGGCTTCCTGCAACATGTCGGCACACTGGAAGAAGGAGGCATATGCGAATGACCCAATCCAGAGCTTTAGTTCCTTGTTGTCTCTAGCACCAACGTCAGATTGCATGCAAGAAAGGGTATCATTGGTCTGCTTCCAGCTAGCCCAGCGGCAGCAAAGAATCATCACAAATCAAACATGCCTCTGCGTGGATATTGGCAAGGCTTCAGATGCAGTCAGCATCGGTCAGTGATGAACAACCCATCATGTCGCCTCCTCCCAAAGTAGTTTGAGCACGGCCATGATGACAGCCGGGAGAATGTAGTNCCCCCCCCCCCCCCCCCCGCACATGGAAGATGATTGGGCAGAGAGGCACAGCTAGGTCGACTCACAGTCATGAACATATGCAGGATGATCATTCTGGGCCGCCTGAGGTTACAATGTTACGTGCATCGAGAGCGGACGGCAATCTTTCAAGATCTAGCGGAGAGAGAGCTGGAGAGGTATAAAAAGCAGATGGGGGTGTGATGCTGCGGGAGGGGGGGAAAACTCCCCCGACGAGATGAGTCTCATAATTTCCTAAGCACGGCTACTGAGATCGGTCAGAGACAATGGGAGTAACAGTGACTGGAGTGCCCTTCGTGGCCGGCTATTCCTCCCTCGCCTGGGTCATCCCAGCCATCTTCTTGGTGTACAAAGTTCTCACTTTCGGCCGAAGAGAGAAGCATCTCCCGCCAGGCCCTCCCACGATCCCCGTCCTCGGGAACGCTCACCTCATCCCGTCCGAAGGCTTCTTTGCCAAGTAAGCATCCGTGCTTCTCATAGCGTCTCATGATGACGGCACCTCGCAACGCCCTCGGCTGATCAGCTCCAGGGTCACGGAATGGGGCGACCAATACGGCCCAGTGTTCTCGCTCAAGATCGGGCGGAGCACAATGGTGGTCCTGAACGACAGAAAGGCCGTCCACGAGCTCTTGGTGTCGAAAGGCGCCTACTACAACGACAGACCGCCCGATGAGCAGTTTCGGCTCGCAACGCGGGAGGAGAACATAGCCGCGATGCCCGAAGGGCCCAAGTGGAAGGCGCAGCGGAAGATTCTCGCCCAGCACTTCTCGCCAAAGAATCTCGACACGACACTCAAGGCTGTACAAGAAGCCGAGTACGTTCATTAACCTTACGGTCTACCCCCGCCCCCGTCATAGACGAAGAACCAAGGCGTTTACTGTTGAGCATCATTTACTAATATGATACAGAGTCGCCACACTGCTGCACGACCTCCTGGAACGGCCTGAGCAGTTCACGACGAGTGTGAAGCGGACAACTGCCTCGATTGCGAGCATCACCCTGTTCGGCCACCGGGCGGTGGACTGGGGAAGCTTCTGGGCATATGTGCGTCGTCCGGCCACCAAAGCTACAAACAACAAGGCCCTTTTGACAGACTGCTAATCCCCATTTAGGCTGTCTACATCTCCGCGGACGCGGTAAGCACAGTCGGAGATCATGGTCTGCTTGCGGCGACCCCAGCCCGAGGCTGACTTTGCGAGACCAGATATCGAGAGCAGTTGCACCGGGGACCTACCTTCCGGTAGACCAGTTCCCGATCCTGAAGCTCATCCCGCACAGCTGGACGGAGTCCCGGCGCCGAGGCAGGGAATCCTACCAGATCATCACCGAGGTCTGGAACGAGGCCTACGAGCGCGTCAGGGACCGCCACAGCGGCGGCGACAGGCGGGTGTCGATGCTCGACAGCATGCTCGACGGGGACCTCGTGTGCGACGTGCCGCTGACGTACACGGAGCTGAACAACTTCCTCGGGGCGGTCCACATGGGCGCCTCGGACACGACGGCGATGACGACGCTGACCAACATCCTGTTCCTCGCCAAGAACCCGCAGTTCCAGGAGCGCGCGCGGGTCGAGCTCGACCGCGTGTGCGGCGCCGAGAGGGCGCCCAAGTGGTCCGACTTCAAGGACTTGCCGTTTATCAACTGCATCGTCAAGGAGGGGTTGAGGATGAGGCCTGTGTGAGTTGGCCATACCTACACACACACCCACACTCACACACACACACACACACATATAAGGAGCCTCGACAACAGCTGACCGTGTTGAACACATTCTTCCTTTTCAAAGTGTGCCAACCGGAGTCCCCCACGCCGCCAAGATGGACCGGTGGTACGAAGGCATGCTCATCCCGGCCGGGAGCACCATCCTCATCCCGGCGTACGCCCTCAACCACAGCGCCGACTCGTGGACGGACCCGTACACGTACAACCCGGAGCGCTTCCTCCCCGTGGCCGACAAGCTCGCGCCGGAGCTGGCGGCGTCGCCGCGGTACAACGAGCGCGACCACTACTCGTACGGCGCCGGGCGGCGCATGTGCGTCGGGCTGCACCTGGCCGAGAGGTCGCTGTGGCGCATGGTCGCGCAGATCGTCTGGGCGTTCCGCATCGAGCCGGCGGTCGGGGCGGACGGGGCGCCGGTCGAGGTGAACACGGGGTACGACGCGTACGAGGAGGGGTTCCTGCACGGGCCGAAGGAGTACGAGGTGCGGTTCGTGCCGCGGAGCGAGAGGCACGCTGAGATTCTGAGGCGGGAGTTTCGTGAGGTTGAGGGGTTTCTGAAGCAATGGGAGTAGAGGTTTCCTTTTTTTTTTTTTTTTTTTTTGGGGCGGAGTTGATGAGCCAGTTGGGTAGAGTTTGCAGATGGGGTGATGATGGACCTATCGGTCTTTACACAGGGGGGGGGGGTCCGTTGTTGAAGTCGGCCGGTGAAAGAAGTGTTGGTCGTGACTCGTTGAGGCAATGAGTCGCACTGCTTCCACGAGCACATCCTGACCTTTCCTCCGCTTTGTTCTGTAAGATTGGAAGTCTAGCAGAATCGGTAAAACATGGATCGTCGTTTGCTTCCCTGCCAGAGCGTCAGTCCTCGAGAGGGGACTCGGCCTCGGCGCTGTCATGCTGGCAACCCCCTTCAACTCGGGCAGTACCCGTCTAACACAAGGTGGCTACTGGGGACTATCAAACAAGTCACTGTTCAGGTACTTCAGACCGGAATCACATGCAATCGTCACGACTGTCTTGCCGGGCCCCAGCTCTCGGGCCAGCCTGATCGCCGCGACGGCGTTCAACCCGGTCGAGACGCCGGCAAATATGCCCTCTTCCCTGGCGAGCCGCCGGCACATGGCACGCGCCTCGTCCTCCTCTACCGCCCTCGCCTCGTCGTACAGGGCGCGGTCCAACAGCGGCGGCAGGAAGCCGATGCCGATGCCCTCGACGCCGTGCGCGCCGGCGCGCCCCTCGGTGATGACGGGCGTCGAGGCCGGCTCCAGCACGACGACGCGGGTGTCGCGCCGCGCGGCCTTGAGGACCCTCGAGACGCCCATGGCCAGGCCGGCCGTGCCGACGGCGGCGCAGAAGGCGTCGACGCCGCCCGGGAGCTGCGCGAGGATCTCGCGGCCCAGGCCCTCGTAGCCGAGCAGGGCGTCGGCGTTGTTGAACTGGTCCGCCGCGTAGGCGCCGTCCTCGTCGGCGACGGAGCGGGCGCGGCGGATCATGGAGGGGATCAGGTCGGCGGTGATGCGTCCCGAGGGGCTCCGGACGATGTCCACGGAGGCGCCGAAGGCGGCCATGGTCCGGAGCTTCTCGGGGGCGAAGGCGTTGGAGGTGGCGGGCTGGAAGCGGTAGCCCCGGACGGCGCAGACGAAGGCCAGCGAGGAGCCCGTGCTGCCGCCGGTGGCCTCGACGACCTTGGAGCCGGGCTTCAGGGCGCCCCTGAGCTCGGCCTGCTCGATGACGGCGGCCGCCATGCGGTCCTTGTGGGAGCCGGTCGGGTTGGTGTACTCGAGCTTGAGGTAGACCTCGGCGTGGTTGGGGGGCACCAGGCGGCGGAGGTTGACGAGGGGCGTGTTGCCGATGGCGGCAAGGGCGGAATCCGAGGCTCGGAGGGCTCTCTGCATTGTGAGATGGCGCGTGATGTGTGAGCGAGGTGTTGCGGGTATGGATAATGGGTTTGGACCGATGCGAAGTTAGTTGATCCAAGGCCTGAGACGATCGGCCGTGGTGGAGCCTGGATGCTCCCTTTGTCATCCAAGGTCGTTGATTACGTGATCCGCGATATTCTGATGCAGTTTAAAATGCCCATGGGTATTTTTCTTTCCAGGGTACTTGATTGATTACGTGATCCAAGCACTTCGAGTGATTACGTGATTTATCACAGACTGTATGGATTGAGCACTGTACGAACCCCACACTGTGTTCCCATCACCATCTCGCTTCTGTGATGAGTGAGTCTCGCAAGCTTCACTAACCAGGCGAGCAGGACCAGAAACTCGAATGGTCCTACACGCGAGCTACTTTATCACTTACAAAATCATTGCATCCTACATCCGACCAGTCCACGGCACATTCTCGCTCACAATGCCCGCCGTCACCCGTAGTCTGCGGTCGTCGACACGCCTGAGCACAACGACGACGACATCGACGACGGCTTCGGAGGAGAGGAAGCCAGCGCCCGAAAAGACCAAGACCTCGGAGTCGGCGGTGAAGAAAAAGAAGGGCGCGGATTCGGCAGCGCCGCCAAAGGTGGCCGGCGATCGCAAGAGGAAAGCCGAGGGGCCCAAGTCCGAACTCGCCGACGACGAGCCCAACCCCAAGCCCGCCAAGAGGGCCAAGGTACGCCGATTGAAATTGCAGGACCCTCATCGCAAGTGTGGCTGGTGTATGTGTGTGTGTATGTGTATGTGTGAGTCTGCGGACAAGCCAAGTACTCACAGGCCATTCATTCAGAAGCCGACTGGAGGGGAAAAGGAGGCGCCGCCCAAGAAGACCAAAGACGAGCTCGCCGCGCTGCGTGACGCGCCGGTCCCGGACGTCAACCCGGACGCGGAGCCCAGAGATCCGCCGGGCCCGCGGTACTGGCTGATGAAGTCGGAGCCGGACGTGCGCGTCGAGGACGGCTATGAGATCAAGTTCTCTATCGACGATCTGGCGGCCAAGAAGACGCCCGAGGGGTGGGAAGGTGACTGATGCTCGCACGTGTGTGCGTCCTGTAGAGGAACCGGTATTGACGGCGACTAGGCATTCGCAACTACGTTGCGCGGAATAACCTCAGGGGGATGCGCAGGGGCGACAAGGCCTTCTTCTACCACTCCAACTGCAAGGAGCCCGGCGTAGTGGGCATCATGAGCATCGTCAAGGAATACTCCCCTGATTGTGTGTTTTGTTTCCTGTCCTTTCCTCTTCCCTTATTTCTCCTTGTTTTCTCTTACACCCCCTTGTCCCCTCTGCGCCTCTTCTAACACAGTCCAGGGAACGCCTGCATCAACGACAACCCGTACTACGACGCCGCCGCCCCTCACGACGGCAGCCGTTGGAGCCTCGTCCACGTCAAGATCGAGCACAAGTTCCCGCGCATCGTGCCGCTGAGCCTGCTCAAGGAGTCGCGCGGTACTACCGGCCCGCTGCGGGACATGGAGCTGTTGAAGCAGGCCCGGCTGAGCGTCACCAAGGTCACGCGCGAGGAGTGGGACGAGGTCATCCGCATGGCTCGGGAGCGCGACGAAGACGGCGAGTGGGACAGGACCGTGGAGGAGTCCAAGAAGTTCCCCAACTACTCGGCGGCGTGAGGCGGCAGGTCTTTCTTCGCTTCTTTTTCTTGTTCTGTTTTTATTTTTTTTCCTTTTTCGTTCTGACCAGTTCGATTAGGCTGACTCTGCAAGTGGTATCAAGGATTCGGGACACCGGATACATCCCGCCGGGCGCCGCTTCTAACTCCCGTCATGTTGTTTGCGCCGTTGTTGTTAAAAAACACACAAGAAAACCAAAAACACTTTTATGTATCCCCCTTTCTCGAATCTCCATGTACCACCACCACCACCACCACCACCACCTGTACCAAACCCCTTCACCCCGTTTGTACAATACCCAGCCGTAAGCAGCAGTAACTATGACTGCAACTTACCCTTCGTATGCTCCAACACGGCCCTGATGCCCTCGTCGAGGTCCTCGACGAGCAGGATCAGCTCGATCCACACCAAAGACTTGCTCCGCAGCGCCTCCCCGTCCGACGTCTCGTCCAGGCCGCGGCCCAAGCGCGACAGCACCTCGCGCAGACCAAGCGGGAACTGCGGCGTGTGCGGGCTGACGCCGACAAGGGACAGGCGGATGTGGCAGTTCCACGTCGCCGGGTGGGCGGCGTCCTGCTCGCGCATCGCGTCGACGACGTGCGCGACTATCTTGGCCGCCGATGAGACTTTGCTGGCGAAGGCGGCGAACATGTCGAAGAAGCGCTCGGCGGTCTCCGGGCCGAAGAAGGGCTGCTTCCGCGAGATGTCGAAGATGGCCGTCGGTATGGCGCCGTCCAAGGCCGGGTTGTTCTTGAGCGCCCTGCTGTCCTCCTCGTTCAGCGCCGCCTTGTCCTTGGCCGGAACCGGCAGCCTCAGCGCGTCGCCCTCGTCTTGCTCGTCGTCCTCGTCGTCGTCGTCATCATGGAACTTGATCTCGTCGTCGTCGTCCATCTTCTCGCCGACCAGCGGGTTCTCCTGCTCGGCCTTCTTCTTGCCCGCGCCGCCCTTCTTGGCCTCCATCTTGGCCAGCCACTCCATCTCGCAGCGGGCGTACTCGATCCACAGGGTGCCCTCGGTGGTGCAGAAGCGGCAGCCGCGCATGAAGTAGCCCCGCGCGCCGCCCATGTCGCCGTTGGAGGCGGAGCGGCGGCCGGCAAAGACCCAGAGGTCGGCGTCGGTGGGCATCATGCGCAGGGCGGCGGCCATGGTGCGGCGCCAGCGCTTCGTGGCCTTGACATCGGCCGTGTAGGCGAGGTACTCGAGCCAGAGGTCCTTGCGGCCGGGGTGCCTGCTGACGGCGCGCTCGTAGATGGCGAGGACGCGCGCCTGGCTCGTGTGCTGGGAGACGACGTGGCCGATCTTCATGCGCTTGCAGCGCTTGGCGCGGAGGGTCTCGAGGGAGTGCTCCCACTTGGCGTAGGCGCTGAAGTCGTCGGGTTTGGAGCGGGGGGCGAGGATGCGGTGCTCGAAGTCGCTGCGCTTCTGGACGATGGTGCGGATTTCATCCTGGAGGAGTTAGATTTTGCGTTATGGATACGGTGTGTATGTGTGCCTGTCTGTATGCGTGTGTGCTGCACATGATTGACGAGAAAGGGGGGAGGGGGGGTTGCGTCGGTGTCTGTCTCTGTCTCGTACCTTTGTGAAGATCTCCTTCTCCTCCCATTCGCGCAGTTGGGGAACGGAGCGCTCCAAGTAGAAGCGGGCCTTTTCGGCGACGGACATGATTTGCGGGTTGGAGTGCGAGACTGGAAGTGGTGTTGTGTTCGAGTGCAGTCGAGTCGCCCGGTCACCATACGCAGTGTAGAGAGATACCCAGGACTCTGTCCGGCCGTACTAAAGAATATTGGACGGGGAAGAAAAAAAGTCGGCAAGGCTGAAAAAGCCGGGCCAAAATAAAATGGAGACGGAGCTTTGGTGTGGCTTGTGCTCACCGAGAGTGGACTCTAAGTGGTTCCCTGGCATGTGTGGCTCAGTTCTTTCAGCCTTGTGCCAAACTCCCCCCCTGCCATCACTACCTAGTATAAAAGCGGACCGACCAGGCCCGCCGCTTCGAGCTGTGCCCAAAGAAGCTCCGGTGGCTCCTTTTTTCTCGCAGTGTGTCCAAACCTTGCCATCCACAATCCACATCCAAATCCGCCGACCAGGCCCCTCTATTCAGTCATCTTCCTTGTCCGCCCTCCCCTCCAGAGTCCTGACGCTGTCCTTCCGTAACCAGGGCAAAACCATCATCGAGACGAGCTCCACGGTCCAGGGTGGGGCGCCGCACTGTCGCAAAACGAAGCGGAACCTGGACAGCCCAACCACGCGATTCGCTTTTCGATCACCGATCCCGTTCAATCCGCGCCCGCCGCTCCGCCCGCACTGCGCGCAGTGTTGCATCCCTTCCCCCTCCTACGGGCCGAGGCAAGGCGTACGGAGGATTCCTGGTGTGCGCTCTGCTCTGCTCTGCTCTGCTCTGCTCTGCTCTGCTCTGCTGCTCTGCTCTGCCTGGGCTTGCCAGATTGTTATTTTGTGCCAGTCCCCTGCACAATTGCTTGCCCTATTTCTGCTCTTCTCTCCCTCGCTCCCCCCCCTTCCATCCACTCTTCTCTCTTGTCAACTGCACCTGGTTGCTTGCCGGATCCGCCGGATGAGCTTCTTTTTTCTTTTTTCTTTTGCCGCTGCTTGAGTCGAGAAAACTGAAGAAAAGCAAGAAGAAGACGAAGGCAAGGACAAGAAGCTTCCCCCAAGAGGTTCACCATGTCGTCCAAGTACAAGGGCAAGGACAGCGGCGTCGCGCTGGCCTTCAGTGGCCAATGGGTCAGCTGGTTGCATACCACCGTAGCTTACAGTAAGTCGACACGAAACCTGAAGCTGTCGCGATGTTGCGCGTGGCACGGGGGGCCAGCAGCAGCAGCACCAGTCTCCCCCCCCCCCGATTGCTCTAGCTACTCGTACGACATCAAGCACCAATGAGCTCCCGCAAACTGACATGTCACCCTCACAATAGGTGCCTTCATCAGCGCATTCATCGTCGGTGTTTCGCTGCACTACCACAAGATTGTCCAGAATGAGTGGTACGGATACCCCGAAGAGTGGTTTCCCTCCGTCTCGGCGACCATTGGCGACCGATACCCCGAGCGGTCTTTCTACATGTTCTTCATCGCCATCACCTCAGGCCCGCGCTTCGCTCTCGTCGGCCTGTGGTATCTTTTGACGAGGAGACCCGGCCAGACGCTGCCCAAGCTCACCTTCGCAATGGGCATCCTGCGCACCGTCATGTGCGGTGGCTTCACCTACGTCACCTCGACCGATGACCACGACTGGCACGACATCTTCATGATCTCCTACATTGTCGCATCTCTGCCCTGGACCATTGGCTGTGTTGTGTTGAGCCCGCCGAACCCCCAGGCGATCAAGTACCGCAAGTGGATTGCCTCGTCCTTCTTCGGAACTCTGGTGCCCTTGATCTACTTCTTCATCCAACATAAGGTTCACCGCGTCGCCGGAGGTAAGTTTGCTTGGCAGAGACGCGCGTCGCGAACCTTGCAGACCTCGGAACTGACGCCGCATAGCCTACACCATCTACGCCTTCTTCGAATGGGCCCTCATCCTCTTCGACGTGGCCTTTGACGCCGTCACGGCCCTCGACTTCAACACTTTCGAAGTGGTCATCAAGGATGTCCGGGGAGCAAGCAAGGGGTACGTCCAATGGCTTCCGAAATAGAGTCAAGTGCATACTTGTACATCAGGCCAGAATAAAAAATACCACAATCCACTGGGAACGCATAGTCTAAATCTCGACACAGTGAAAACCGGTCCTCAGTCCCGTCTGCCGTTTTGGAGAAGGAGTAAGTCTCCCTGCCCCGAAATCGAAGGTTCCCAAGGCGCACGAAGCTGACTCGACTGCTTGCAGGAAGGAAAAGGCCACGGCCGGGGTTTTGACCGGCCCCTTCACGTGGGCGGGTGCTCTTGACACCGCCGCCGATGTCTACCACGGTTTCATCTTCTGGACCATGCTGACCGGTCTCGGCGTGTGCGTGTGGTACTTCCCGCTGTGGCACATGGGCATCTCGGGCTACGAGGCCTTTGTCATGTCCACCATTCTGCCCGCCGTCCTGGGAATCCGTGGAATCCGGTCCCTTGTCGTCAGCAACCAGCGGGCCGTTCACCTCGTCTCGCTGGTCGGTCTGCTGGCATACCAAGTAACCGACCCTGCCTACCGTCTCTTCACTGTAGGCTTCGCCGTCGCCACGTCCTGCCTGGCCTGGACCGCCACGCTGTGGTCCGAGAGAGCACACCAGAGTCGCCTCGAGTCCAGGGTTCTGGCGTGGACCATCGGTCTTATTGCCTCGTCCACGGCCAAGTTTATCTGGTGGACCAACAACCCCCTCTGGCCCATCATGCACGCCGCCAACGGGGGCTGGAATGCGACAGGCTTCGCCATCGCCGTTGTCGCCGCTTTGCGATTTACTCGGAGGGCGCCCCTGACTGCGGGCGACCACCCCGAGGACTCTCAGAAGCGCGGCTCGTCTCTCCTCGCCGCCTTTGGTGTCGCCGGCCTGTTCTTTGGTATGCATTCCCTGCTTTCCGACACGAGCACCATGATTCTCTGGGTCTGGGACGGGTACCCGATCCGGGGACCTACTTCCAACACGTACGGCTGGATGACTGTCGTTGCCATGACTGCCGGTCTCCTGATGGGCCTGTATCGGCCTGCCATCACGAGCTCGTGGACTGCCTACGGCATCGGCTGTGTCGGCGCTGCCGTCTTGACATCTTACCACCACTGGTTCGGCTACTACGGCGCGCTGACGACTGCGGTCTACCTCATGGGCCTGTCTGTTCCGTTTCTTTCCCACGCGGCCAAGAGGAGCCCAGGAACGACGTTTGGTCTCGGCTTCTTCATCTACAACGTCATGGTCCTGTTCCACGTCTGGGTCGTCGCCTACGCATTCGTCCCCGGTGGCCCCCTTGTGCGCGAGCGCACTGACTGGGTCATGATCACGACTTTCCTCCTGATCGGAGCCGGCGTCTTCGACCTGACCTCGTCGCAAGCCCGCCGCCGCGAGACGCGTCGTTCGTCTCCGTCGCAGCACAAGAAGTATCACACCGTCGCGGCCGCCTTCGTCAACGTCGTCTTCCTCGCCGCGGCCTTCATGCGGTTCCCCACGAACGACTACAAGCCCTACCACGCGGAAGACCGCATTATGACGGCCGGCATCTGGACGATTCACTTCTCGCTGGACAACGACATGTGGTCATCCGAGTACCGCATGCGTGATCTGATCAAGGAGTTGGAGCTGGACGTGGTCGGCCTCCTCGAGTCGGACCTCCAGCGCATCATCATGGGCAACCGCGACACGACGCAGTTCCTCGCCGAGGACCTCGGCATGTACGTCGACTACGGCCCGGGCCCGAACAAGCACACGTGGGGCGCGGCGCTGCTTTCCAAGTTCCCGATCCTCAAGTCGACGCACCACCTCCTGCCGAGCCCCGTCGGCGAGCTGGCGCCGGCCATCGCCGCGACCCTGGACGTCTACGGGCAGGAGGTGGACGTGTTCGTGTTCCACTCGGGCCAGGAGGAGGACCCCGAAGACCGACGGCTGCAGACGGAGTACCTTTCGAAGCTTATGGGCGAGTCCAAGAACCCGTCGGTGCTGCTGTCGTATCTCGTGACGAAGCCTCTGGAGGGCAACTACAACACGTATGTCAGCAGCACGTCGGGGATGCACGACGTGGACCCGAGCGACTGGGACCGGTGGTGCGAGTACATCCTTTACAAGGGCCTCAAGCGCACGGGGTACGCGCGCGTCAGCCGCAGCACCATTACGGATACGGAACTGCAGGTGGCCAAGTTTGTGATCCCGCAGACCAAGGAGGAGGTGCAGCGGATCGAGGCGGTGGACGACGAGACGCGCAACAAACGCGTCGCGGAGGAGGAGGTGCCGCAGGGCTGGCGGTTCCCGGGCATGTTCCGGGGCCAAGGCGTGCGCGACCACCGGTACCACGTTTTCAACGAGCCGAGATACTACAATCACTGAGTTATGGGATATGAGTTATGGGGTACCATGTGGCATGGGGTTTGGATGTGAGAGAGAGGGGGGTTTATGGAGAGGTCTATGTGCCACGAAGGGTGATGGAGGGGTAATGTCGGGTTGTTTATTAATGAGGCAGTGACATATTCTAATAGATGGAGTGTACATGAACAGTTGACGTTGTGGAATGGGAGATACTGTTGAAGGCGGGGAAGGGAAGGGAAGGTGATGAAGGTCCTTGGTCTATCATGATCGTGTGGATGATGTTGCTGACGAAGCCGCCAGTACCAGATACAGACAGTTGAAGGTCCATACGAGGGGCGAGGCTCGATAAGCAACTGCGGAGTTCCGTCTGTCTCTTGGGCGACCTTCCTCATGCGAGCATCGTCGCCGAGGGGAGCAGGGGGGGGGGGGGTCCTCAAGTTTGCTTTTGCGATCCGAAGCCTCCAAGCCGATAGTCCCACAAGAAACATGTCGATCTCGGACAGCTTACCTAAGCAGCAGATCAACTTTTTCGTGTTCAGCTGAGCGACGCAATCCATTGATTTGCCCGAGGTTAGCTGGTTAAGTAGGGGAGGTGGCTTTGCTCAGTTGGCGGCAGAGTTACTCTGTATGATGTACGAGTTGTAACAAAAAAAAAGGAAAGAAAAGTGTATCTGTATGGCGCATAGGTATGGAGTCCTTCTTCGCAAGAACAACCACGGTTCTCACGGATGGACGGCAACAGAGGAACGGCTCAAGGACATCTCGGGCCGGCGCCAAACGAGAATCGAGGGCGGACCTGGGGCGGAATTCCCTACCGCCCTCCGGGGGGGGGGGTTGTTGCGTCTTGGAGACTCGTCCGGCCTTCTCCAACTCTCTAAAGAGAAGAAGAGGGGGGAAAACTTTGCAGCNGCTGGGGGGGGGGGGACCATTTCGTAATAGGTCTGCACCATGACGGGGGGTGTCATCACGGCGTCTCTCGTTGGTTCACATGCCCCGAGTTTACGAAACGGGTGCGGGGATTTTATGTGGGAATTTCTGGGCTTGGATGTGGGGATCTGATGATCTTGGGGTAGGATGGTTAGCTGCGGGTTGGGAAAAAAAGCTGGGGTAGGCCGTCATGGTGTCACCTATGCGACTCTTGTCCATACATAACACACAAGACGATGTATTAGCTTGATACAGAGCGTGTGGTGTCTTGTACATCGTAATGGACCCCCCTTCCCCCCCGCGACTAGCCGCGAACGCTGGGTGGTCCCAGGATGTCCCCCCCGAACAGGAAAGGTCCAGGAGATTGCGCGCCGTGCCATGAGATGAAAGGGCAGCTTTGTTGTTGGAGCTGTAGGAGGAGGAAGAGGAGGAGGAGGAAGAGGAGGAGGAGGAAGAGGAGGAGGAGGAGGAGGAGGAGGAGGAGGAGGTAGTGGCGGATACCCCAAACGAGACCTGTCTATCTATGCCCGTCCGCCCGCCCGCTCCATCTCGGGTTCCATCTTTGGGTTCCATCTTGGACCGTGGAAAGCCGAGCGGGAGGCTTTTTGGGGGGGCCGGCGCGTGGTGTTGGAGGGGCTAAGCTTTTGCGTCCTCTGCTTCCGGGTGTGCAGGATGAGACAATAAGAGCGAGAGGTTGTCCGCTGGGACGGACGGGACGGAGGGTTTTCTCTCCTTGTTCTTCTGGATTGTTGTGTATTTGCCAGAACGGAAAAAGGGTCCTGTGGTTTTTCTGTGTTTCTTCACAATTTACACCCCAATCGACCCTGAGTAAAAAGATCGCCCGTTGTTGGACCTGTCTTTGTTTCGTTTCCCTCTCTCGCAGCTGCAAGAAGAAGAAGAGGGAAAACACACTTCGGCATCCGTTCATTCAACCCCCCC
>NWBT01000044.1:2687584-2731956 GCA_003386485.1 Colletotrichum lentis
AGCTCCCCCCTCCCCCAATCGCCCGGCGCCCTCCCATAAAAAATCCTCAAAACTCATCCGCATCGTCACTCTACTACTACCATCACCAACCCCCACCATCCTCTCTCTACACTCATTCACCAAACCCTCGGAAACCCTCGCAATCATGGCGTCCCTACCGCCCTTCGCCCCTTTTCCCCCCTCCGGATGGCGCGCCTCCCTCACCCCGCAGGACTGGTCCTCCCTGCTCGAGGCCTGGACGGCCCTCGCAAACGCCCACCTCGCCCTCCCCGACGCCCATCTCTTCTCGGCCGCCTCCCTCCCGCCCTTCCTCGCGTCCTTCGTCGCCGAGCTCTCGACCGACGCCGCCGGCCATCCCGCCATCCCCGGCGCATCATCACTGTCATCATCGTCACCATCGTCAACCTCGGCCCACCTCAAACCTCTGCTGAGAGCCGTCTTCGCCCTGACGTCCCGCCTCCTCGCCTCCCCGACGCACCCTCCCCCGCCCGAGCTCGCGACGCCCGCCTTCCTCGCCGCCTTCAGCAGGCTCTACCGCAAGAACAGCCCCGCGACGCTCTCCGCCTCCTTCGCCCTCCACGCCCCGACCCTCGAACCGCCCCTGGCGTCCCTGAAGCGGTCCCTCACAAAGTCCCTCGAGGCGGGCCTCAAGGCCGACCTCAAGACCCTCGAGGCCCGCCTCGCCTCCCTCAACCACCTCCTCCACGCCTGCCCCGCCGCCGCCGCCTTCTTCCTCGCCGGCTCCGACTTCCTCGACGGCCTCGTCTCCGCCTTCCGCATCACGAACCCGCCGCTGCGCAGGGTCCTCGTCGCCACCGCCTACGTCGGCCTCGTCGGCCTCGCCGCCGCCGCCGACCGCTTCGGCATGCTCGCCGACGTCCTCTTCTCCCTCAAGTCCGCCGCCGAGGCCCACAAGGCCGGCCCCCTCAACGTCAACGACTCCCTCGTCGCCGAGCTCGTCACCGTCACACCCGTGCTGAAGCAGCTCCTGAAAAAGGCGGAGGACAAGGGCGGCGCCTCGACGGCGCTGAGGTCGCGCATCGCCGCCCTCGAGGGGTTCCGCAAGCCCGGCGGCGGCATGATGAGGCCCAAGAGGCTCGTCAAGAGGAAGGTCGACAAGGGCAAGGGCAAGGCCGTGGCCGATGAATCGCAGGTCCAGGCCGAGCTGCACATGCACCGGCAGAGCCAGATCTCGCTCATACAGGATCTGTTTCCCGACTTGGGCTCGGCCTTCATTTCAAAACTGTTTGACGAGTACGGCGATAACACAGAGGTCGTCACGGCTCACTTGCTGGAGGATTCGCTTCCCCCATACCTTGCAACGGCGGATCGCGCTGCGCAGCTGTACGTTCTCATTGAGACTTGTCTTTTATCATCACGATCTACTGCTAAAACTCTTACAGGTCACCTAGGCTGGGGAGGAGAAAAAGCCAGCTCGAACCCAGACCAACGCCCCCACAACTACCAGAGCGCCATAACGTATTTGATGATGATGAACTCGATAGACTAGAACTAGACGTTTCTAAACTCCATTTCGGCAAAAAGGCCCCCGAAAGGACGGCCGACGACGTCCTCAGGGACAGGTCCACCGCGCCCAACAAGGCAGCCATCTTGTCCGCGCTTGCAGCGTTCGATTCAGACGACGACGAGCGCGACGACACCTACGACGCAGACGATGTTGGCGGCACGGTGGACAACGCCAATGAGGAGGCTGACGGACAGAAGGACGCCAACGAGGAGACGCTGTACAAGGCGTTCCAGGCGGATCCCAGCGTGTTTGATAGACAGGCCACGACGAGAAGGGGCCCGGCGAGAGGCAAGCTGAGGGTGGAGACGGGTATGACGGACGAGGCCATCGAGGGCTGGGCCGTGATGCTGGCAAGGAATCCCGGCCAGAAGCGACGCCTCGAGGCCAAATACAACGGCGCCGCGGCCTTCACGGGCGCCCAGACCGAGATTCTGTCGACGGCATGGCGGGCCAGTCCGGCTGGCTCGGGTGCCGAAGAATCCGACCCCGATGGAGGAAGCTCGTCGAGAGGCGGCCGAGGTGGTCGCGGCCGCGGAGTCGGGGGTCGTGGACGTGGCAGAGGTGGCAGGGGAGGCGGCAACGTGGCGGGCCCGACGGGAGAGAAGGAGACCGAGGCTGCACGGAGGAGAAAGGAAGCCAGCAAGGGCTCGAGGGCGAACCACAACCGCCGGGACCAGAGGGCCAAAAAGATGGCGAGAGGTGGGTTCCCCGGCTGATATACCCGTGTCACACACGGCCCGAGAACACTACCACACTTAATGCAATCTCTGCCTCTTGGCGTTCTGAATGGAGCTCCGCACGGGGGGTCCCGCTGCTGCCCGCTTGCCCGAGGCGGCGCCTACCGTGTTGGTGTACGTTTCCTCGTCGTAAAGGCCTTCTGTGTCGAGGGTGAGAGCGTACGGGCTCTTGATGTCCACGATACTAGGGGTCCCCGGCTGCGGGGTCAAGGCGAAGGCATGAGTGGCCGACGGCGACAGGATGCTGGCAAAAGCAGAGGGGTGGGTGGCTGATGGCGACATGATGCTGGTGAAGGAGGACCCGACCTCTTCGACGCCAGAGTGGCGAGTCCAAAAGGCATGATCCTTTGGTGTCGCGAGCTCCGATGTCCCTCCTGTCGAGTTCAGGTCGCCGTGGTCGCTTTCGTTGCGTCCGATCATGGAACGCAATGATTCGCGCGAGTTGCGCCTGCTGTCGAGATACGTGCGTAAGTCGAAGCATTGCCGGCAACTGGGATCGACCGGGTAACAATGCGACTCGTCCCTATACTGTGGGAGCTGTGGCCGGGCCTGCTGACCGCATTTCTCCTGGATATCGTCAAAGAGATCGCCGATTGGGGTGAAGAAAGTCATGCGAGGACCGGCACCGAAGTACTTATTGCGGCCCCAAAGCTGACCGACCAGAGCATTGGTGTCAGCGTCAACAATGGCGGCGCCGCTGTCGCCCTCCACGCCCATGCCCCCGCGGATCCAGCTCTCCTCATCATCAAATGGATACGGCTCTTCGACAAACCACTCGCGCGTTGCCTTGCCGGTGCCATTCTCTTCGGCGCTGACGTAGGCCGGGATCTCGCAGATCTGGCCGCGCTGATGACCCGACGTGCGTCCGGTGGAGACCACCGTTGCGCCCGGGTTGGCCACGCTCATCATCTTGACTGGAACTTCTTTCAACAGAGGCATGGTGTCGGAGGGGAATCGGCGGAGGATGTTTGCTTGACGTGTCTTGGAGGCAATGAGGATCCAGTCGGTCACGATCAAAGGGGCTTCCTTATCCAGCTCTTCCCAGTAGGGGTCGTGGGAGATGCGAGTCGTCTTCAAGTTGATGCCGGATGTGGCGGTCAAGCTGCCGAGGGTAAAGTCCGTGTCAGGCATAGTATCGTGGCGCTGTTCGATGCAATTTGCGCGATCGCTGGGGGAGGGATGCTCGACGCGGACCGATGCCCGGTGTTGATAAGCGTCGACGAAGGGGTGGAAGTTGGCCAACCAGTAGCTGCCGCCGCCGACGAGCAAGCAGGGGCCCAAGGTGGAGGTGCTCTCCTTGAAGTCGTCGGTGCCGTGGATGCCGATGCTGTCGCCCATACACGGGTTCTTAAAGTAGTAGGGGTTCCTGGCCATGCAGACCTCGTCTGGCATCTCCTTGCTCAGCCCCCTCGCCCAGACCATGCGGTCGACGGCGCCGGTGACAAAGGCGAAGGTGATTGTGGATCGATGGTTCTCGGGGAGGAGGTCTCTGACATGGGCTGCGATGATGATGCGGCGAGTCCGAGATGGTTTCCGTTTGGTCATGATGCAGACTCGTCGGGATCCTGGCGTCTTACCGCGGGTGACGCTGACGACGTGGTTTGGGCCGCACCATTTCGGGATGAACTCGACGAGGAACGGGAGGACGCCGTGTTCCCAGACGAGAGGGAAGCTTGCGTTTTCCACCATCCGACACAGCTGAGCCCGGGAGAAGTCACTCGGGCTGTCGGCGGTTCGGGGGGTTTGGCCTGGGGTGCATTAGATCATGGATGACGAAGCGCACCATTCGACGAAAAACAGACACTGACCATTCTGTCTCCTGAACTTCTTCTCGACAACGCTCTTCAGTTGCTCCCGGCACTTCTTCTTGGATACAGCCACGGACAGTATCTGCTTGATGGCCCTGTCCTCGCTGGAGTCCTGCGACGGGACCGCGAGGGCGTTTGATCCTTGAGAGGAGTTCGAGGAGGACATGGCCTGAGCCTTAGGCTTAGATGCCGCCGCTGGCTCCTTTCCTTTGGCGTTTCCTTCGCCGCCAGCCTCCGAATGGGCACATCTGATATGGCTCTCGAGGATCTGTTTGGTCTGGAACGAGGTCTCGGTACAGCCGGGAGCCGGGCAGATGAGAAGGTGCTCGAGCTTGACGTGCCAAGTGAGACCGTCCTTGGTAGAGAAGCTCGGCTGGTCACAGCCTGCCCAGTTGCATGTGTGGGTATGGGTGTGCACCGTCTTGCAGTGAGACCTGAAATCCTTCTCGTTGTCAAAGGTCTCGTCGCATTGGGGACCGAGGCAGACAAAGCGACTTTGGGCGCGGTTCTCCGATGGCTCGGTGGCAGTTTGGGTCACGGACGACGTGGCGGAAGGCGACGCCCTCCTTGCTGGCCACTCGTACGAAAAGTCTCTCCGGGTCGGCGAGTAGCCCGAACCGGCAGAGGAGGGCTGGGAGACGACAGAAGGCGAGGAGAAGGTAACGCTGGACACGGTGCTCAAAGCCGGGGGAGGCGGTGCCTGGGCGAGGGAGGAAGCAGGCTGGAAGAAGGCAAGTGCTGACTGTTCGTGACTGGGCAAAGCTTTGGGAAAGGCGTGGTCTATCTGACCAACTCCATGGGCGGCCTGGAACCAGGCGCGCTCCCCGTAGATGGCGGGCCCAGGATAGATGTCGGCGACGGAACAGACAACAGGCGGCCAGCAGGGCGGAAGCGAGGCAAAGGCGCCGGGGCGTGAGGGCGCCGGAGGCGTTGCGCTGAGGGTGTCATGGTGCATCTGCTTTCGAATCTTCCTCGGCCGCTCGCTCATTGCGTCTTGGGGGAGGGAGCGGGACATGTTTGAGAGCTCCGGGAAGCGTGTTTGGCTTACACGGATGATGAAGTCGAGAAGGGCCCAATGTGCAGTAGTTGAAGCCGAGCAACAATTCGTCAATTGGCGAAGGAGCAAACAACACGCATGCAATAAGAGGGAGAAGAGACGTCAAAGACTGGCGAGGCGAGCCGGGAGGGTGTACATGGCGAGGTCGAGGAAGCGGCCTCCTCCTCCTCCTCCTCCTCCTCCTGTTCAGCTCCTTCCTCAGTGCGGCACAGCTCCTAGTGGTTGCCTGTTTTGGTGCTAGGCCGTGCGATTGAAGACCTAACACGGTACAATCGCGAGCGATCATTGGCGAGACGCACAGTTTTCATGGTTAAGCACACTGTAAGTAGTTGGGGCCGCCGACCTTGGCGGACAGTCGCTCCCAGCTGGCGAACCATTCGTACATATTGCTCCTCTCATCTCATCAAACCCCCATCAAGACGGGAACAGCATCGCAGGTTCACCATGATGACTCGTTATTACAGCCGTAAGGCTTCATCGCTGGTCGTGTTAAAAAAGACCACGTTTTGGGCGATTCTAAAAGAACATTGCATTGATTTCTAGCATCGCAGAAGCCGCTCGCTCCATTGGCTCCATGCGAGGTGCTTTTATCAGCCCTCCATGAGAGTGAGATACGGTCTGTACACTACCGCTTGGCATACAAGTGCGGCAGTGGCGTCCAATCCCCAACGGCCAACACGTAAAAAGACCTCGCAGTTCGAGGCAAACCGCGGATGCCTTGTTCTGATGCCCAACATGTCGTCAGCACCTCGCGCTGCGTTGCTTGTCGTGCATCAATCGAGCCCCTTTCAATGGTCGCGATTCCCTCGTAAACAGAGCATGAATGAGCGTATAATTAAGACTCCCCGTCTTCCTCGTGCGGCATTCTCTCAAATCATCCGGAATCCAGCTCAAAGACACACACACATTCACACCTTCTGATTAAAGCACGTCAGAATCGTCATTGAATACACTGCCCCAGCGGCCCGATACACACACATCACATTCACTCTCATACGCCCATCACCCGAAGAGCCTGAGCCATGGATCTCAATCTGTTCCCTACCGCGACCGCGACGGCGGATTTCAGGCTTCTCGACACCCCCCCCTACGGTGACCAGACCGCACCAGAGCCTCAACTCTGGGATCCTTTAGCCGAGTACACCGAGCTCATTACATCGCCCGGCGCATGGGGACTGATGCAAGGACTCGGACTCGCATTCCGCCCAGCACCAGCCTCCGCTCCTGTCACGGCTTGGCCAACCACCGCCACCGGCCAACCCCGGGTTCCTCGCCCCGAGAGCCAAGAAGACTGGGAGGACAAGAGGAAAATCATCCAAAAGCTTTACCTCGAGGAGAACCTTCCGCTCCAGGACGTCATTGACACCATGTCGAAGGAGCATTCTTTCTCGGCCACGTGAGTATTCCCCGAGTCGGCGTCCCCCATGCGCCGAACCGGATCTTGCTGACATCCAACACCGCCAGTGAGAGGATGTACAAGCGACAATTCCAGAAATGGAACTGGAGAAAATATAACACAAAAGCACGTCAACAAAGTCGCGCTCAATGCATCCACGTACAATCCTCTCGCGGAGTGGCGACATGCCAGAGACCAGCCAGGCGACGCCGCCCCAACCACGTCCCCGTCCAGAACAGCACTGTTCATTCTCTCGCGGGCCGCTCAAACACCAATATTGCCCAGGATATTACTCCAACATTCACGATACCTCTGCTTCACGGAAATCAAACACACGAATGGACTGAAAAGACCTACACCAATCTTCGCGAGATCATAGTGGGCACCGCTCGGCGAGACCCTACTTGGAGTCAATCGGATCGTTACAGCGTAATAGCCTCAGCTGGAGCATCCGCATATCGTCAGTTTCAACTCGCCTTTGAGCTTTTTGATCTGGAAGATTATACAAATTCTGGTTCCATCCTGCGGGAAGCATTCCGCGAGGTTGAGAACACCCTCCACAGCCCATATGAACCAATCGACGTGTTCGTACACCTTCTTTTCTACATTCCACGATGTATTTTCGACGAGGAGAGACTCGACATTTTGCAGACATACCTACTCTTCCTCTCTCGATTGCTGGATATCCTAAGACCCGAGCAACCCATAACTCTCGCTGCCGCCGCAATGCAGAAAATATTTTCGGCAGAAGCTGGACAGATCAACCGAAACATCTTAGACACAATGATGCGGATAGTATCAGATTGCTACACAGAAATTCGTGGAGAGTACGATATGGGTAGCATACATGCTAGAATTGTAATGCTGTGCGCTCATGACATTGACAATGGCCTGTCCATCAATGGTCTTCAGTCTGTTCACAACATTCTCACAGGTTGGACAGACGATGTTGTTGAGCAATTCGGTGAAACCTCCTACGAATACCATCAAGTGGTACTGGTTTCGATCATGTTGGCCGCATTGTCTAATGCAACAGACTACGCACTTGAACTGTATGAAAAGGGATGTGCTCTGCTCACGGAAGCAAACCCTGCTTCGCGAGAAGACTGGGGTGAGGAACCACTATCTTTTCTTGGCGATTACAACGACTTAATGGCCATTTCGGTTGAAAATGACGAAGGTGACCTGGGTATCTTCTACATGCGGGAGTCCCTGTCAGTGAGGGAAATTATATGCAGGAAGACTGATAGAGATTCAGAACAACCTAACAGAACGAGGATAGTCTCCTACCGCATCCAATTGATTGACCGGTTGACCTCGCTTGGAATGGTCCCAGAGGCGGCCGAGCTTAAAGCTCATTTGGCCCAATCCGACTATCTGCTCGAGATGCAGGAGAAGGACTCAAGTCAGTTGGCGGAATTGTTTGCCGACGGCCTACCTCAGGAATGCTATTAGTTGTAGTCAAGTATGAACGTTGAACATATTCTGGGCATGAAGAGTTGGTTAACACTGCTTTGCAATGGTTTTCGAGACGGCACTCGGGACTCTGGCGGATCCCCCGGGAATCTCCTCGTAGCACAGCAGGAAGAAGATCGTCAGTTCATCCACGGCCGCGGTAACTCAGCAACTGGCGCTTCTCGAGATGGAAAATCCAGCGGCCGAGCCTATTGACTAGGTACCGTGGCGGCGCCGTGATCTCCTTACGGTGTACACAGAAACCGAAGCGACGTCCATCTCGCCGAAGAAACATAAGTGGCCCAGTACACACGACGCCCGCACACTCAGCCAACATGCTTCTCGTCGGCTTGAGAGGAGAACAGCCAGCGTGACAATGAGCCGTCCGGCGGTGGATGCTCGCCCCTCAGCTATCTATGCAAACATTGCTTTCATGACAGCTTCACGAAACAAGCCAGACACCACAGCTTCCGGCATACTCCGTTGCGGCACGGAAGAAATGGCGGCTCTAGAAACACTCACCCAACCTCGAACAGCGATGACGAGCCTGCGGTAACTACTACCGCATCGACGTGGCAGCTCGAGTGTCTCCGTCTACTCACCTTCGAAGCCCTTGAGATGACACACACACATGCTGCGGCGCCGGACTGCTCCGGCCAGATGGCTTGAGAAGGCGATCTTCAGGCACCCAGACCTGGAAGGCGTGCATGCCGCCCAAGCAGAGAGGGTGCGGCTGCGTGTGTATTAATGCAATTATATACTGCATCTATTCGTGGATGAGAGGTCGTTGCAGAGCAACCACCGCCCCCAGGTCTTCTCGGCTTCGGGAATGGCGTACGTCCTCATCCAATCCGATCGCAGCACTTCCTCTGCGCTCAGACGATCGCCAGGTTTGAAAACGAGCATGCCCCGTATCATCTTGAACAGAGCATCTCTTTCCGAATCATCCATCAGCTCCAGCCCCTTTCTCCTTCTCGGCTCCTGGATCGCATCTTGAAATCGTTGATCAAAAGTCCATACCTCGCGCCCCTTCTTCGGCTTCCCATTCTCGCTAAATCGCTTTGACCTCCCCTCCCAAGTTTCCCACCACTCGTCAGGCATCGGTCCGAGGGCATCGACCTGGTCCGCAGTGGCATCATCTGGCCCGAATAGCCAATTGTCAAGGAACGGCCTCACGCCAAGTATTCCCCAAACTACACACCCGAGACTCCAGATATCAGATGCATACGACAGCGGCGTTGTCGGCTCGAACCTTGCCTCAGGTGGACGGATCTGGAGTGGCGTGTAGGACTCGAACCTGGATTCCTGCGCAGGGCAGAACGCCGTCCCAAAGTCGGCAAGGACGAGCTTGGCTTCAGGGAGGGTGACTTCATTGCCAGGCTTGCCGAGCCAGATGGGCGGATAGACGTGAGGTGGAACGCCTGGTGAGAGCGGCTGTCCATCAACTCTGACAACGGGCTCAGGCTCCGGCGGATCAAACTCTTCATATAGTTGCTCGGTGGAAAGATGATCGAGACTGGGCAGCTGGAGAAGGATGTTTCCCATATGAACGTCTGCCAGCCATTACAGATAATAGTTAGGAATGACAGGCAGTACCAGGTGCGTGTACTCACCCCCGTGAACATGACCCAGATGATGGACGTACGCAACCGCCATAGCAAGCTGGGCGGCAAGTGACCTGGCAACACGAAGCTGGAACGGTCCAGATCCAGGCTCCAAGACTTCAGCAAGGTTGCATCTTGCCGGCGCAGTGACAGAGCATGGATGGATTCCATTTGGTCCGTCGAGGTGAAAGCGATCCAGTATCAGGGGGATCAAACTGTTGCCAACCTGTCCCTTCTCAACGGCGCGGGCGGAAAGTTGGCTCAGAATTTCGACCTCCCTGGAGCTCTGGTCCGCCGCGCCGACCTTGATCGCCACATACTTGGCCAGTTGCTCGTCCCGCGCTAGCCAAAGGGTCGAGTAACTACCGAAACCGAGTTTGTGTACGACAACGTACCGGTCTCGAAACCTCTCTCCAATCTCAATGGGATGATACCCCCCCGGGCGATACAAGTCGAGTCTTTCGACATCGTCAATGTGCTCATATGGTGAGATTGGCATTGCTGACATGGTCGACATTGGGCGTCTAATTTTGTAGCATGAAGTTGCGAATAATGATCCAAGGGTCGAACTTAGCCATCGCCTAGAGAGGTTACAAAGGATTGAGTGACGCATTCCCGCGCCCAGGAGGGAGGTTGGTCGGTATTCGGCTGCTGATGAGCGCGTGTGTTGAGGTGTTGTTGGTCAGTCCAGCATGGATGGATCGATCCACTGGAGATGGTCGCCGCTGATGGTTGACCAGCGGGGTCCACTGGGCCGCAACCGGCCAACCATCAGCCAGCCACCTTTACTGTCTCTGGACTTTGGATCTCTCCTCCGGGGTTATCCTTAGGCTCTTCGGGTCTTGGAAATTTTGCAAGGGGCATATAGACGTCTGATAACCGCCGAAGTCAACTTGGGAGCTCTCAATCCGTATCACATATAAACAAATGGGAGATTGAAAAACCAGCCGACGCTACTAGTTCATTGCTGGTATAGTTGCATCAATGCCAGAGGTAGCGTAGTTGAACCGAATCCCGGGTCCAGTTCCCGCTGTTAGCGTTGTTGTGAATTAAACTATAATCTGTGAAGTTGTCCTGTTCGGCCTTTGCAGATACCCAAATTTGGACAAAAAAGAAATGCCATTAGGTTAGAGGACTCGTAAGCTTCAGCCGAGTCTCTTGAGCTGAACAGGATATCACGCGGATACAACCCCTCCCGCGGTTGAAACCCAACATCAGGGACCCACGATCCATCCGCTCGGAAGTCGGTCAACCTGCGCCGAGGTTACCACGGTTAATCACCCAAACTAAGGATCTTTTACCCCTAATCCTACGAGTCAAACCTTCTTTCCTTGACTCCATCGTCGACGGCGGTGGAATACATGATGTTTCCACTTTGCCTTGTGGGCCTCCCTGCTTACCTGGCTCCGCAGCGATTGATTAGATGATCTGATGAATAATAAGCTTAAAGTCAACGTCCCCCTTGCTGGCCTTGCGATAGATGAGTCTTTTCCGACAACCTTCCCATTCGGTCACCACCAGTACAGCTTCGGGGCCTGGCAAGTCCCCGGAACGTTGCATCGACCTTCGTGTCCCTCGCTGTCTGCTGCTACGTTCCGGTCATCGGCCACTGAGTCGATCAAGCTGTAATTAAAGACGGAATCTGACCTGAGCACGGCATTGTGACCTTGGATCCGACGGGCGCGGCTTCTAACGCGTATCTCTTACCCTGCCGTCCATCCAAGGCCCAAGCTCTTGTATAAAGACATCAAAAATGGGTCTGGAAGGAGAACGTGACTTCGACCCTCCTTCACTCGCCTTCAGGTTCATCGATTTCCATGGCTGAATGACCACACCAGGAAAACATCGTTGTGATCTGTGAAGCGCTTAGAGGCCGCTGAAAGCTGCCCAATAAGAGGAGAGTAAATCCAAAGCGTCAAACTGAGGTTCCCAACTGCATCGCGAGACACGTTTCAAGGGACTGTTTAGCAACTTGACGAAGATGAGAGAATCGGACCAAGGAGGAAAAGAGGGGTTTTGATTATGTTTGGTCAAGGAGAATGCAGGATCGACAGCCACAAGGCTGCCATCACACCCTTCCATGAATCGATGGTTGGGCCGACATGCGGGCTGCACAGATCTTGGCATGAAAACTGCTCTGGGTTCGGGCTGACATCACGTGGTGATGCGTTGTCAATACGAGACACATCTGTGACTGTACGCGTCAAACCAAGCTGAGGCCCCAGGAGAGGAGGTGGCTGTCAAAGGAAACTTCGCCAACGTGTTATTATAGCCGTTTTTTGGAGTTTCAATCATCAACAGCAACAAACTCATATTTCCTGAAAAGACAGGGTACTATCATGGTACCTCTGGTCCCTCCAAAGAACCTCGATCGCCGCCGTTAACTTGGGACGACGCTTACCTCTGACTCTGCAACTGCTAGGCTGAGACACATTCTTGATCACAATGGCTGGATATGTGCCTTGATCGATGACGGAATCCTCCGGGAACATATGTTTCTACCCTCAGACTGGCCGAATCCCGACTCTCTAGACTGATTTGAGGTCTCAAAAGAGGGTTCTTGTATGTTCTAAAACGTGGTGAAGTTGGGACAATTCGCAACGGGCTTCAGACGACGTGTTCAAGACAATATCTGCTGCAAACGACGTTGCCAGCGGCGCAGAGCGGCAGGACGCGTCCGACCTAGGGTAGGTAGGCTAAGTCAACATAGCGCCAGCGGACTCATGGCTTAGAAACTGATGAAGCCAATCTGTTTTGCGCTCAATACGGTGACCGTTAATGAAGAATATCCAGTATCTTTGCTAAGCCCTGTGCATCGCCTGCCAGCGTCCCGGCTTTCTCCTTGTCCACCCATCCATGGGTATAACTTCCCCCAAAGTCGATGATCCAGGCATTGTCTTCACGGTAGATGAGGACATTCTCGGCTTTGACATCGCCCCAGATGATGCCCTTCTGGTGCAGCTTCTCCAGGGATGTGCTGATCTGTGTCTTCCAACGTTTCCTCAGATCGGGTGAACTCTTGTCAGCTCGTGCTTTTGACAACACTCCCTTCGTGTCGATCCAGATGAAGAGCATGCCAATTAACTTATTTTCGTCTCGAACAACTCCATGTAGGCGGCAGATCCATGCTTCGGGCGGAGGAGGTATTTGGGCCATGGCGATTGCTTTCAACGTTGTGAGTTCCTCCTTCGCATGCGCTGGACCAAATGAGAGCCCGAAACGTTTAAAGTAACATGCAATCCCACCACCAACAAGAACCTTATTCGGTCGTTTAATTAACACATCTTCAGGGCAATTATATATTATCTCAACATCCGATAGATGGTAAGACTTAGCCCACTGGTTGAGGTCTGTAAGGATATCGTCCTTTACAGCTAGAGCCGGGTCGGCCCAGCCGTGTTCCCAAGTCTCCGCCTCGTACAGGCGCAGGACTTCATCAGCAGCATCAAGACCGCAAACGAAATACAGAGGGAACAGATACTAGGAGAGAGTCGGCCGGCTATCCTCAGGAACAGTTGGAGACGATGGCGCTAACTAGGCGACGAGAGGCTCGAACAGCTCTAACAACCAGTCGTAGGCATCTTCTATGTAAAAATCGTCCTGCTCTTCTTCTCCAGATCGCAGTAGGTGTAGGCACTTGAAGTACTGGTCTGTGAGCTTGGGTGATCGATGAAAATGAGATGGAGAGATTGTGCAATAGAAGGCTCGTCCGTTATTGGTTCGTATGACGAGATTGCAGTCGTCTTCAGTTTCGTGTACCTGCCATCGAGTGATATCGTACAATAGTGGTGGATTCGCCATGTCGATTGTGGTGGCAGATAGCAATGAATGGAAACGCAAGTAGGAGAATCCGGCTGCGTTCTTAGGCCGTGGAGGGGGGTCCCGATGGAAACTTGTGATGAGCACCGTACGTCTAGGAGGTGTGGAATGAACAGTGGTTGATTCTTTTCCAAGATCTATCACAAGGTAATAAAGCAGCCAGAGCAAGGTGAGCAGTTGGGTGAGTTGATTGCACTTGAACCACCCAGTTCGCCGCCACTTCACCCGGCACGGCACGTATGATTGATTGCCCAACCGAGCCCAACGACTGACTGTCTCTGCATGGGCAGCAAGACCGTACGGCCTGGCCTTATGCAAGGTACTTTTTTCTTGGCCGGCATGTCTGAACCAGCTGACATGTCGTCGCACAAGCGGGGGGAAACACCACCACATCACACGTGCACCGGCACGAGGACACGGGAAGCGAGAACAGCCTCACTCTACTCTTGGTGTATCACAGAAGGCTGAATCCTTCTTGCTGCCCATGGTCGATCGAATCGCCAGTCCCTGAGCCCATGAAACCCTGAGCTTGATATAGATATCCCGATCCAGCACTCTGGCGACGATGGAGACGAGGAGCTTAGCCGACAGCCTCGACGGTCTTCGAGCCACTGCCGACGCCACGTTTCGACTGGCGTTTATGTTCAGCAAGGTCGACAGCAAGCTGCAGACTGAGATCCAAAGAGTCGCCAGCGAGATCCAGGGCATTGCTGGCGCACTGCACCAACTCTCCCTCCTCGCATCGATCCTCGGGAACGAATCGGACTGCCACCAAACGTCTGAAGCAGTCCCGTCACAGCTTACATCATGCCATCGCACACTCGAAAACCTAGGAAGACGACTGTTGAGACGGGAGACCGATGCTCGCCCCAAGAACGCAGGACTGAAATGGCCTTTCACGACAGCCTGGACAACGGACCTGCTCAAAGAGCTGAGCGAACACAGAGATGTCATCACCCGGGGACTGTCGGCAGAGTCGACGTCGGACCTCACGCAAGTCTTTTCAAACGGGAAGCACGCCGTGGTAATCGACCAGGACGGCGCCATCTCCAAGCACATCCAAGCTTCGGCTCTCGTGGCGGCCCAACCAGATGCCCTCGACGTCCTCGGACTCTTCATCAAGTTCGACCAACGGGCAAATCTCGAAAACTTCTTGCAAGCGTCACACGCTTTACACACTTTTGGGTTCCTCAAGGGGCCGGATTTCGAGGATTGGCTTGACGGGAAGCGGTCCAAGTTGTGGATCACGGCGCCTGCAGGGGCAGGGAAGACTGTGTTTGCCGGCGCGATGGTGCGCGAGGCAATCCTGCGACGACGCAACCACGCCGTGGTGGTGTACGTCTTTTGCAGTTTTCAAGACACGCGAACTTGGAGTCCGGTCAACGTTCTGAGCACCATCGCTGCCCAGGTCGCCCGGCAGAACGAGGCGGCGTTCAACCTTTTGAGGACCTACTACCAGGAACTGCATCTGGACAAGAGAAACGTGCAGAGGCCCCGGGCTGAGCAGCTGACATCCCTTTTGTGGGAGATGTCCAAGTGCTTCGGGCATGTCATGATCATAGTTGATGGCGTGGATGAATGTGGTTGCGATAATAGCGCCAACGTCGTCGTAGAGTCACTGGCTGCGATTACCAACCAAGACGGGGGTGCCCTGGGTTTGGCGATAGTCTCGAGAGAAACCGAGAGCATTCGGAATGTGTTGCAGCAGGATTTTTCGAAAAGTCGACCTCGTCCATTCGGAAGATGAGTTACAACTGTTCGCCGCGACGGAGTTGGAAAAACGGGTCGCCCGCGGCCACATCAAGTTCGACTATCCAGAAACGAAGGACGAGGCCATCCGGAAACTCTGCTCCGGCACAGATACCACGTGAGTTTTTGAGTGATTCCGTATTCAGACATGCAACTAACGTCGGAACAGCTTCTGGCAGATATACTGTCATATAGACTACATGTGCACGCTGAGGTCTTGCGACGCCATGCTAGAGTTTCTGCAGACGGTTCCGTGCAGCCTCGAAGCCACCTACACGGTCATCCTGAAAAGTTTCAGCAAGAGGGATCCAACATCCCAAAGCATTATCAAGGCAGCTCTACTCTTAGTTGCCTTTTCGAACCCTCCGCTCACTACTGAAGAGTTGTGTCAAGCGTTGTCGACAGTAGACAGGGGCACCCGCGGCGCTCGGGACGCTCACGCCGCTGGACGAATGTATCCGGAAGTCGATGAGACGGAGGTGCTCAACCAGTGCGGCGTTTTCCTTCAAAAGTCAGCGCTGAAGGACCGTATCGAGTTCTCCCACTACACCGTACGCGAGTTCCTCACGAGCATTGACCCATCCGATTCCGATCTCTCCAGGTTTTCCCTCGACGAGGCTGGGGTCAACCGGCTGCTCACCTCGTGTGCCCTGCGATTCGTATGCCTGCAAGACTTCTCTCGGCTTCCGGGCTTGTCTCTGTCCGAAGAGACCTTTGTTCAGAATCGACACGCTCGGTTCCCTTTCTACAGGTTTGCTGCTCTGACTTGGCACAAACTAGCGGAAAACCTACAGGATGACGCGGAGCTGCTGTCAGAGGCCATGGTCCTTTTCGACCCGAAACAGACCCCGAACTTCTTGTCATGGTGTCTGGAAGTATGCCGTCACTATCTACTGCACGGCTCTTGGAGTGCGTGGAGAGACGAGCGCGACACGCCGCCCCGAATAGACGCAGAGGACCACGCCGGCTCCGTCTGTTCGGAAACCACGCAGGTCGCCAACGTATCAACCGACTCGGCGTTCAACACCTCGAACGGGGACTCCTCAAAAAGCGAGCCGGATGTGGTTGTAAGATGTCGAAGCATCTGGAGATGGAGGAAGCACGCCCCCAGACGGGACTGGCACCGAGGCCATACGAGACGTCTCGCCCGGATCGTCCGACGAGGGGACTTTACCCCGCTACACATGGCCGCTATGCTCGGGATCGAGGCCGTCTGCGAAGAGCTCCTACGCCGCGGAGAAAACGTCAACCGGCCAAGCAAGATAGGCACGCCTCTGCACTGCGCCCTCGGCGGGCCATTCCTCATCGCGTGCCACGACATGTCGACGCAGAGACGGCCGGACGGTTGGTTGGAGCGGCCGTCCCGGAAGACCGTGGAGCTCCTCATCGGGTCGGGGGCAGACTGCACGAGGCCCCTCCGGAGCCAGATGTACTCGTGGGAAACGATCGGGGCCCTGTCTCTGAAAGCCGCCGAGTGGGCGGGCGACTGCGAGCTCTTCGGCCTCGTCGTACGAGGCGGGGCGCAGCTCCACGACAGCGACACGCTCGTTTTCCGCACTCTCTGCCGCCGGTGGTCCAAGGACAGAGACCAGGGCGCACTGTCGATGATTGTGTCCGTCTTGGACCTGCTCAGCAACATGGTCGCCGAGGGCCAAGGAGAGTCCGCCGCGTATCTGAAGGCGTTCCAAAAGTCCGTCTCGGAAGTCACAGACATCGACGCCAACTTGGCCTGCTCCGGAGGCGTCTCGGACGAGATGATGCTGCATGAACTGTGGAAAGCCGTCGACGAAGACAAGGTGGACGTGCTGGAAGAGAGGTTGGGCAGCCCGCGGTACGCCGCAATCCTCTCGGGCGACGACGCACTCGCCTGGCTGCTCGACTTCGCGGCTGCGTCCTCGTCGATTACTTGTCTGGACTATCTGCTCGCGCGATATGCGGACGGCGACGGGCATGACGAACGCAAAGCAAACATGGTGCTGAACTGCATGACACACAAGTCGGAAGACGTCCTCGTGTGTCTGCTCAAGCACGGGTCCAGAACGACCCGGGCCGGCCATGAAGGCAACACAATCTGGCACCTCGCCGCTCGAGTTCCCGGTTTCCACGAGCTGCTGAAGTGTCTCCTAGCCCACGCGGACCCCGAAGAATGTGTGGCAGCCCTTCGCGCCGTCAACAAAGGCGGCCAGACCCCCCTTGCCGGGGCCCTGCTCTGCCAGCGTCACCAACAGGCGTCAACCATCATCCGCCAGTTCTCGGGGGACGCAAGCATGCTGCAGAGCACCAAGCCCCCGTTGAGCCGGATCATAGCCAATATCCATCAGGTTAGCGTGCTCAAGGAGCTCCACGCGAACAACATGGTACAGATAATACCAACGATAGAGTCGCCGCTAAACTACCTGGAGCGGCAGGCAACCGTAGAAGTCGTTGGCGAGCTCCTGAGAACATACGCCTACACGCCGTCAGAGTCGGGCAGGACGCCTCTCGAGAACTACTTGACGTCGACGAAGCTGCGCGACTACAAGCAGGCTGTCCTCGTCGCGCTGCTCCAAGCGGATCTGGCACGGACGGCTGAACAGACAACTCGCAGCATATGGGAGTACGCCTGCAGGATCCTACGCGAGACGTTGAAGCAGTCGGCCGGAACGGGCTACGTGGATTCTGTCAGACTTCTCAGGACCCTGATTGAACATGGGTGCCTGGAGTCCTACGAGGAACAGACGGGGGTTTCCGGGCTGAAGGAGATCGGCCTGCTGTTCGGGACGGAGAAGCCGCCCTCCAACCACGGCAACGTATCTGCCACCGAGGACGTCTTCATCTTGGTGTTCGACTCCACGACCCAGCCCGGCTTCTTCCAGAGCAGCAACATGGACGTCGTGGTCCTGAGATGGGCCATGTACCACGACTCCATGTTCCTCTTCGACCGGCTCCTCCAGGCCGGCGTCGACGTCCGCAAGAGGGGGACGCACGGGAGCAACGCGTTGGAGTTCCTGTGTTCCAACGGCGGCGGGCCAAACGGCTACAGGATGCTCGCCAAGCTCGTCGAGAGAGTCGACAAGGCCGACCTCAACCGGCTGACGCCCTCCGGGGAGGGTCTGGGCTTGCTGCACCGGCTCGGGCTGGTCGACGGCCACGTCAGCAAGTCCTTCGGCTGCCCGTCCTTCCGCTCCGTGGCGCCGTCGACGAACGCGCCGCACCCGCCGCCGCCCAAGGGCTACTCCGTGATCGGGACCGTGGGCTTCTCGCAGGCACGGCGGCCGTTGGAGAACGCAAAGTTCAGCCTGGTCCAGCGGCTGCTGGAGGAACGGGTCGACTGCCACGTTCCCAGCCGGACGAAGCGCGCCTCGCCCCTGGGCATGCACGTCAGCGCCGGCTACATCGACACGGCCGGGCTGATCCTCCGCCACGGGGGCCACGCGAGCCTTGGTGCCGCCGACGTGTACGGGTGGACGCCCGTCGCGTGGGCGTGCGCCCACGGATACACGGAGCTGCTGGGAGACATGGCCGGGGCCGGCTGCCCGGAGCCGATCTGGGACTTCAAGGCGCAGGTATCGCTGACGGTCTGGGGGACGCCGGTCCAGCTGTTCAAGGACGTCGGCGCCCTGCACCTCGCCGCGATGGCTTCGCCGGAGACGGTCACGTTCCTGCTGGACGGCGGCTTCGCCACCGACCTCGACATCGCTGCCGCGGACCTGTCGACCCCGTTGCACTTGGCGACCTGCTTCAGCCTGCGCGACACGATCCGGCTGCTGGTGTCCCGAGGGTCCGATATCGATGCCCAGACGGCCGCGGGCATCACCCCTCTGCACATCTCGGTGTTGCACCGGAACGAGCCGATCGCCGCGCTCCTCCTCGAGCTCGGCGCGCGCCACCTGAAGACGAAGAAAGGGGAGACGCCGCTGGATATCGCCATGGGCATGGACAACAAGAGTCTCGTGCATCTCATCGGCAAGAGCCTCGGGAGGATTCCGGCGGACCAACTGACGACACCGACGGCCGGCGAGACGGCAGACCGGGTCCAGAGACACCTCACGGCCGCGATGGCGAAGGCGATGGAGGCCGCCATCGAGCAGCGGAACCTCGCGGCGTGCGAGAGGCTTCTCAGCGACGGGTGCCCGCCCGACATCAAGATGAGGTCCTGCCACACCTGCACGGCGCTCGTGTTCGCGCTCTCGCGCAAGACCATCTCGACGGCCATCATCGACACCCTCATCGCCGAGGGCGCGAGCGTCCGCGGCGCGTCGTGTGCCCGGGACAGGATCCGGATCTACCCCGGCCGCGGCGTCCGCTTCTTCGAAGACGAGAGCAGCGAGGCGAGCTCCTACGAGACTTGTTCCGCATCACCATCATCCTCGGACAGCGAGGAGGACGCGCAGGAGGCGACGACGCAGCGCTGGCCGATCCAGGGCTCGACTTGTCTCGACTTTCTCGTGTGGGAAACGGACTTGTCGGACAAGGTGTCGGAGTGGCTCGGCATGATCTCGGACGAGGACATGATCTGGCTGCTGGACAACTCGTCCGCCGTCCAGGTCGCCATCGACGCCAACGCGCCCGAGACGCTGGAGGCCCTGTTTTCTCGCGTGTCGGAACTCGAGACGGGAGACGGGCGCAACCTCGTCAAGGAGCTCGTGAACGGATCTACGCGCAGCCGCCGCCGGACCGGATATTACCGCGAGAACGCGCCGCTGCACGACGCGGCGGAAGGGAAGAGGGCCAAGATGGCCAGGCTGCTCCTCAGGCACGGCGCCGACGTCGACGGCCAGAACCAGGCCCAGGAAACCCCTCTGCACGCCGCGGTCAAGGCGGAAAGCCGGGCGGTGGCCGGCCTCCTCCTCGACCACGGCGCGTCCCTGCGGATCCGCGAGCAGCACGGCCACACGCCGCTCGAGCTCGCCATCGCCGACGCCGGCCCGGAGATGGTCCAGCTCCTGCTCGACCGGGGCGCCCGCGTCGAGCGCAACCGCGCGTCGGGCTCCAACTTGATGTGCGAGTCGACGCGGATGGCCGTGTCGATGCGCGGGGCCGGCGTCCGGCTGGACCAGGTCGGCAGCTTCGGGATCCCCGTCTGGACGCCCGCGCTGTTCGACGTCGGGCTGGCCACGTACGTCCTCAACTCGGACTGCGGCGGCGACCTGATGGCCGGCGCCACGGGGGCGGCGGGCGGGCGGGCCATGTGGAAGCTCGTGTGGTACGTCCACGTCGTCGACGACGGGCGCCCGATGCACAGGTCGCTGCGGCTGCTGTACCGCCGGCTGGGCGCCGGGAGGATGCGGCAGACGGTCGAGCTGGAGGGCGACGGGCGGGACGCGCCCTTCAGTCTGTTGTGCCTGTGCGCCTACTACGGGCTCGCGGAGGAGGTCGAGGTGCTGGTGCGGATGGGCTGCGACGTCGAGTTCGAGGGCTCCGTGGCCGGGACGGCGCTGATGGCCGCGGCGCACGAGGGACGGGCGGACGTCGTCAAGCTGCTCGTCCTCGCAGGAGCCAGGGTGCAGTATGAGCGGGACGGCGTCTGGCAGAGCGCCGTTGCGGCTGCTAGCAACTTCCCCAAAGTCCTGAGCTGGCTGCTCGTCGGGAGGTACTCGGAACAGGCCAAGATCGAGCGGGCTCCTCCATCTTGCCGGGACAGAGATGTCCAGGACGGAGTCTGTCCCTGGAGCGGATACTGGAAAGGCGTGTTTCCGCTCGAGGGCAAATATGCGAGATGCTGGGGAGACTCCAGGCTGCTGTGGCTCTCGCGGCTGGAGAGAGCAAGGAGAAACTGCAGGGGCAAGGTGGTGATATCTCATCTCAGAGATATGGAAAGCCAAGGTTGAACGAGCCTGGCGTTGGATCCTTATCAAGTTCCCGGCGTGCGGTATTAACACGGTTGTTCTAGCACTTTCGGTCATACTGTCTCTCGGATCGCCCNGTCTGTCTAAAAAAGTATTAAAAAATTGCAGTGCCGTTCGTTGCATAGAGTAACAATACTGGGGTCCTAGCGTACTCTTTTGCAATTCAACAGCTTCCTTCGGTGCAGTTTGGTGTGGAGAGCAACAGCGGCTGCTGATTTATGTGTTGTTATAACCCAGCATGGGCAACAAGAACGTGGGTCTCGGACACCGTATACGGCACCGATGCCTGTAAACTCTGTCATATCGAGATGTCGGACTGGCCGGTCTTTTGCTCATGAACAATCTGTGACAAGTACAAGCTTACATAGGGAGCAGGTAAAGAATCCCTGTTGTGCCGATCCCCGCATATAACCTTATGACTTAAAGAATTACAGTAACTACATCTTATCTGGGGAAATTGACTAGTTATCAGGCCAGCAGAATTACTGTCAGCCGGATACCATCCTAATGTCGTTCAGCAGAAGGGCTCAGGGGTCTGCGAACCTTGAATTACAGACTACAGTGCATTCATTGTCCTGCCATCAACAACGATCCTTGCCCGACTTGGCATGCTATTTTTATACAATCAAACCTTATGCTTATTGTTCCGTTTGCATGAGTTAAGGTATCAATAATGGTACTTATTGTGTTATCTAACACCGGTATGGAAGCCGTGGTTCTTTAAATGGCAACCCATCCCCATTTCTTTCAAAGGATTAACCCACTGACTAGTGTTTCTGCCGAGTTGTCGCTCCTCTGGAGCTTCATTCCACATGACATGGATTCCTCCACAAGTCTGTCTGCTCCCATCAAGCCCGATCATCTACCCGTAAGAAGCTTCAACCCCTTCATCGCCTGCTCGTTGGCCGTGAACAAGATGCCGCCCGCCAGCACCGTCCTGCCCAGCCGCATGACGGTGCCCCTCCAGAGGCCCCTGACCCCGTCCTCGGCCATGATGGCCCGGAAAGACTCCATTGTGCCGACGGCATCGGCCCGCTGCGCCTTGGTCTTGACGGTGTCGAACGGCTGCGTCGCCAGCGTGGTCACGGTGCCGGCGAGGGCGCCGTTGGCGAAGCTCATGACGGGGCCCTCGGGACTGACCCCGCGCGCGCGCTCAAAGTCCTTGATGATGCTGTAGCTGCCGAGCCGGAAGCCCGTGGTGCCGATCTGCTTCAGCGTCGTCGTCACGTAGCCCCGCCACAGGGCCCTGCGGACGCCCTGCTCGCGCGCGAGGGTCGCGATGCAGTCGAGGGCGCCCCGGAACCGCCGCGTCGTCCTGGCGTCGTCGATGAGCGCCGTCTTGACGCGCTCGCTCGGCGTCACGACGACGGTGCTGCTGACGACGCCGGCCGCCATGCCGGACGCGATGCTCTGCGCGGGGCCCAGGGCGCGCGTCCCCCCCCCGTCCACCTCCTCCAGGACGGAGCGGATGCTGTCGAAGGCGACGAAGCGCACGGCGTCCTTGCCGATGGAGCCGACGATCATGGTGCTGCAGCCCTTGTACAGCGCCGGCAGGCCCTCGTCGCGCGCGACGCGCAGCACGATGGCCAACGGGTTCCGCGTGCCCTTCTGGTGCCCGTACAGCTGCACCCGCGTCTTGGCGAACTCGAAGGGGTATGTGCAGGCGGCCTCCACGCCGCCGGCGATGCCCCCGGCGCCGAGGGAGAGTAACGGCCAAGTCTTTCCGTCCGACTGGGCGACCATGGTTTGTTAGGCAAGTCTCTTTCTGCGATGCGGGAGGTCGTGCCGCCTAGTGTACAAGTACCGAGGCATCCATCAGTTGCGAAAGACACGAAATCGCCAAGAGAGAAACCACGGAGAAAGTCGTTAGCCGCGGAAGTGGCAACAAAACTGACGTCGGCCCGCGATGGTCCTGTCAAAATTGGTTTATTCCATGTCTATCCGTACTTGAATGGTGTGTGTCGCAGGAGGGTCCTGCGCAGCCTCTGTGGCTGGCACAAGTGTGGCTGACACTCCCAGTGCGCTTACCAAAGCCATTAGTAAGCGCTCCACCCACGCTCCGCACCGTCAATACTCCGAGGGCCCCATCCCTACGCTCCTAGCCTGAGAACAAACCTGGTTAAGACATACCGCTAGCGCCAAGGGCTTTTCAATTAGATTCGATGCAACTTCGCGCGTCTCCTATTGTCGAATTGACAGGGGTAATAGTGATAGGTTAATATTGCGTATATTATGCGTTATATACGTATCTGACTGTGTGTGTAACTGTGACTATTATGTTACCCTTTTGCCTAGCCTTACTACCTAACTAGGCCCTTAGTAACCCCTTTTCTAGGTGCCTAAGGCCTCTATAAAGCCTACTACCTAAGGTAAAGCCTATAGTAGTCCCTCTAATATTTACTAAGTAACTAAGCTAAATTAGGCTAATAACTTCTATCTCTATACACCCTTTCTAGCATGTATAAAGTACCCTCTATAGGACCCTCTAATTTAATACACCCCCTTAGGGAAAGCCTTCTTATAAGCCTTTACAGCTTATAGCTATAAAGGGTAGAGCCTTTACTTTATAATACCTTATATAAAAGGCGTTTAGAAAAGGCTTTCTTATAATCTATAGTACTTATAAAGCACTAGTATGTAGGAGATTATAAGTCTCCTTAATAGCTTATATATCTTTCTTTATTATCTACACTTTTAAGTAAGCTTTATTTTTAGTAAGCTTTTACGCTTAGTTACACTTAAGAAATACCTTCTTATTAGTTATATTTATCTATTATAGAAAGGCCTTATGCTTTAATAGGTTAAGGGCCTTAGTAAGTCTGTCTGCTATAAGCTTTATAAATAGTATATATATAATATTAATATAATATACCTATATAGTAAGTTACTTATTAAGGTAAGTTACCTACTTTTTTAACTTTCTATCTTTTTTACCTTTATATATCTTTCCCTCTATATATAAATATATAATCTACCTTAATTAAAAGTTATATTATCTTTACTATCTAGGCTCTTAAAAAAGACCTAAAAATGTTTATATAAACAGCTGCCTCTATCTTTAAGGTCCCTTAAATAACGCTATGTAACTAACACGCTAGATATGTTATATAAAGTAAAAGATAACTAAATTTAATAAAGTTAATTATACTTAAAGAGGAGGTAATTCTTCAATAAGTTATTAACTTAATTAATTAAAGGTTCCCTCTACAATAAGAAGATATATAAGAAATAGCTAACTAACTCCTAAATTTATATAATAGGATGTATATAGGACCCTAATAGGTAGAGAACTTTATATAACGTATCCCTAAATTAAAAATATAATTTTAACGTTAAATTAACTATTAGAGGGCCTTAGCTAAGGATCCTATAATTATATAAGGCTAGTTTACACTTATATAAAACATAATTCTAAAGTATAAGATACTAAATTACAATATTTATAACTTTAATAAGACTAGTTTACTAATAGGAATACTATTATATATAAAGGTTATTATAATATCTAATTATAAGGGAAGGCCTTATATAAAGCAGCCTAGTAATTATAAATAGGTTTTTATTATTTAGGGCGTATATATAGATAGCTAGGCGCTGCCTCTATATATGTTAAATTAGAGGGTCCTATAGAGGGCACTTTATATACGCTAAAAGGGTGTATAGAGATAGGAGTTATTAGCCTAATTTAGCCTAGTTGCTTAGCAAATATTAGAGGGACTGTTATAGGCTTTACCCTAAGCAGTAGGCTCTATAGAGGCCTTAGGCACCTAGAAAAGGGGTTGCTAAGGGCTAAGTTAGGTAGTAAGGCTAGGCAAAAAGGGTAATAAAAGAGTTATAGTTACATATATAGAGATACATATATAACGTATAATATATATAATATTAACCTATTACTATTACTCCTATTAATTTAATAATTAAGAGTCTTATATACTTAGAAATTAATAGTAATAAGCTTAGTAATATAATTCCTATAAGCTAAAAGTATATAATAATAACTAATAACATAAAGATTACTCTAAAATCCTCCTCTAACTAGACTATCTAGTTTAAGCAGCTCTAGGTAAAAGCTAGAGCCTATAACCTATAGGAAGTAATTAACCTATTAGTAAGTAATTCTTATAAGCTTAGTAAGACTATTATAGTACTTATAGAGCGCCTAATACGCTTTTAGCCTTATAACTATCTAAGATACTAAGCTCTATATATAGGATTAAGCTCCTTAAGCGCTTAAGGAGTAGAAGTAACCCTAATCCTAATAGCTAGTTAGAAATTACTCCTTAAGCCTATAGCAGCAGCTAACTTATAGGCTAAAGGGGTTTATAAGCTCTTACTAAGTAACCTACTGTTATATAAGGAATGGTAAAGTAAATATACTAACGTATTAAAAGAATATAAAACGTATATATAAAAATACACTCTATTATAGGACTAGTTTAGAGATACTATAAGCGTTAAGCTCTTAGAACACTATTATAAGCTAGATAAGCACCTTAACTAATAGGTAAAGAAGCTTAAGAATTATATTACTAAGCGCCTAGAGGAAAGGCGTAATAAGGTGTAGACAAAATATAAAAGAATTCTCTATAAAGGCGCTTAGAATTACCTTACTAACATAAAGGAGCTTAAGAAATAGCTTCTTATATAGGAAAGTGCCCTTTATAACGTAAAGGCTAATAAAGTCCCTAACGTATAGCACTTAAAGCACTAGTTTTAGGATATTATAAAAGCCTTTTTAACTAGTTACCTTACCTAATAGGTATTTACCTACCTATAGTAAAGTAAGAAGGATGCTAAGAAAAAGGATTTTATAATCTCTATAATAATAAGTAATATATAAGGGGTAATTAAGCTTCTTAGTAATACGCCTATTAGGTATAAGGCTATATATAGCACCTTTAGCCTAACTAATATAGGTTAGGAAAACCCTAAAAGTAACTATAGAAATTAAAATAATAGAAACTATAGCAGTAGGAATTATAGCTATAGAGGCTGCTAGTAGATATAATCTTATAAGCTAAACGCACTTTATAAGTAATCTTTATTATTATTAGGGCCTTTAGCGCCTTTATAAGAGTAAAGCGTACTACCTAAGTAAGAGAGGTTAAGTATAAGTGTAGTAGAGATACTGCTTTTAAAATATATAAGCTGCTAGCTTTACTTTAACCTAAGGTACTATATTAACTACTGCTAGTATACCCTTCCTTATATACGCCCTAAAGGGTAGTAGTAAAGTAAAGTAGTTAAGGCTATAATTAAAGAGTGTATATAATATAACCTAAAGCTTACTAAACGCCTATAAGAGGTAAGGGTAGTAACTATTAAGAATAACTAACTATATAGTAGGTGTAGAGGAAAGATTACACTAGCCTCTTTTTATATTATAAAAAGCCTTTATTACCTAGCTTACTTAGCTATATTAGATTTAGGCTTAATAGTATATATTTTTAATAAGCCTTTATAGCTTAAGATAATAAGGGCTACGCTAGTAGGTAATTTCTTATAGGCTAGCTTATAGTAACTACCTATTAAAGTATACAGCACTATGTAAATTAGGCTTAGGGGGCGTATAGGCACTATTATAAGGCTTACCCTATATAACGTTACCTTTTACCCTAGCCTTATAGCTAACCTAATGTCCTTTAAGAAGCTAAAGTAATAAGGTATTTAGTAGGATATAAGCCCTAGAAATAACTACCTACAAAAGGCAGATAGGTCCTTTATAGCCTACCTTAATAATATTTATAACTAATAGGTCCTTAACTATAGGCCCTTTAAGGTAGAGGCTGCTTTAGCTGCTACTATATTCTTACCTCCTATAGGCTTAGATAAAGCGCCCTAATTACGCTAACAAAATAAATACACTATAAAGACATATAAGAAGCTAATTCTTAGCAGCCTATTTACTTAGCACTACAGGCTAGGTTACCTAGGCCCTAAAGTAATTAAGAGGATTATTAATGCAGCTTATAGAGTACGTCTTAAGGGCTTTAATAATTATAAGATTTATACTATTAACTATAACGCCTATATAAAAGGTAAAGCCTACTACTTAGCTAGGTGCAGCCTATAAGAATCTATAATCTACATAAAGCCTAATAACTAATTAGTAATTAACTTCTATAACCTAGAGGTTAGTTATATAGGGTATATATCTTATATAATAATTTCTAACTGCAGCAGTAGTTACTATTAAATTAGAGGGTCCTATAGAGGGCACTTTAGGCGCGCCGAAAGGGTGTATAGAGATAGGAGTTATTAGCTTAATTTAGCCTAGTTGCTTAGTAATTATTAGAGGGACTGCTATAGGCTTTACCCTAGGCAGTAGGCTTTGTGGAGGCCTTAGGCACCTAGAAAAGGGGTTGCTAAGGGCCTAGTTAGGTAGTAAGGCTAGGCGTAAGGGCAATATAATAGTTATAGTTATATACACATAGTTAGATACGTATATAATGCATAATATACATAATATTAACCTATTACTATTACCCCTATTAATTTAATAATTAAGAGTCTTATATACTTAGAAATTAATAGTAATAAGCTTAGTAATGTAATTCCTATAAGTAAAAGCATATAATAATAACTAATAACGTAAAGATTGCTCTAAAATCCTTCTCTAACTAGACTATCTAGTTTAAGCAGCTCTAGGTAAAAGCTAGAGCCTATAACCTATAGGAAGTAATTAACCTATTAATAAGTAATTCTTATAAGCCTAGTAAGACTATTATAGCACTTATAGAGCGCCTAACGCGCCTTTAGCCTTATAACTATCTAAGATACTAAGCTCTATATATAGGATTAAGTAACCTAAGCGCTTAAGCAGTAGTAACCCTAATCCTAACAGCTAGTTAGAGATTACTTCTTAAGCCTATAGCAGTAACTAACTTATAGGCTAAAGGGGTTTATAAGCTCTTACTAAGTAACCTACTGTTATATAAGGAATAGCAGAGTAAATATACTAATATATTAAAGGAGTATAAAATACATATGTAAAAATACACCCTACTATAGGACTAGTTTAGAGATACTATAAGTATTAAGCTCTTAGAACACTATTATAAACTAGATAAGCACCTTAACTAATAGGTAAAGAAGCTTAAGAATTATATTACTAAGCGCCTAAAGGAAAGGTGTAATAAGGCGTAGATAAAATATAAAAGAATTCTTTATAAAGGCGCTTAGAATTACCTTAATAACATAAAAGAGCTTAAGAAATAGCTTCTTATGTAGGAAAGCGCCCTTTATAACATAAAGGCTAATAAAGTCCCTAACGTATAGCACTTAAAGTACTAGTTTTAGGATATTATAAAAGCCTTTTTAACTAGTTACCTTACCTAATAGGTATTTACCTACCTATAGTAAAGTAAGAAGGATACTAAGAAAAGGGATCTTATAATCTCTATAATAATAAGTAACGTATAAAAGGTAATACAGCTCCTTAGTAATATATCTATTAGGTAAAAGGTAATATATAGTGCCTTTAGCCTAACTAATGTAGGTTATAAGAACCCTAAAGGTAACTATAGAAATTAAAATAATAAAAACTGTAGCAGTAGTAATTATAGCTATAGAGGCTGCTAGCAGATATAATCTTATAAGCTAAGTGCACTCTATAAGTAATCTTTATTATTATTAGGGGCTTTAGCGCCTTTATAAGAGTAAAGTGTACTACCTAAGTAAGAAAGGTTAAGTATAAGCGTAGTAGAGATACTGTTTTTAAAACGTATAAGCTGCTAGCTTTACTTTACCTTAAAGCACTATATTAATAACTACTAGTATACCTTTCCTTATATACACCCTAAAGGGTAGTAAGAGAGTAAAGCAGTTAAGGCTATAATTAAAAAGCATATATAATACAACCTAAAGCTTACTAAACGCCTATAAGAGGTAAGGGTAGTAACTATTAAGAATAACTAACTATATAGTAGATATAGAGGAAAGATTATACTAGCCTTCTTTTACACTATAAAAAGCCTTTATTACCTAGCTTACTTACCTATGTAATGCAGTAGTATGCGTCTAGCAGTATCTATACGCTCTACGCGTAGACAGTTAGTTTAATTCTAACTGCAGGAAGCTACTTTTATAGAAGTCTAATTAGCTACTAGAGCCCTATAAAAGTAAAGCCTTAGGCCCTACATACATAATAGGGCTCTAATAATAGTGTACTACACCTATATATTATGTTTTCCCTTTATAATAATCCTATATTATGTTAGGTAAAAACAAGCTAACCTTCTAATATTTAATAAGATAGAGTAGTTTTCCTCCTATATAAATTACAGAAGGTTTTTCTCTCTACCTATATAGATTAATAAGTACTATATATATAGAATAGTGTAAGGGAATACCTTACTAGTTCCTACCTAGATAGTAAATAATGTAAGACTCCTATTACTACCTAGCTTGCTTAGTAATATTAGATTTAGGCTTAATAGTATATGTTTTTAATAAGCCTTTATAGTTTAAGATAATAAGGGCTACGCTAGTAGGTAATTTCCTATAGACTAGCTTATAGTAACTACCTATTAAAGCATATAGCACTATATAAATTAGGCTTAGAGGGCGTATAGGCACTATTATAAGGCTTACCTTATATAATATTACCCTTTACCTTAGCCTTACAGCTAACCTAGTGTCCTTTAAGAAGCTAAAGTAATTAGGTATTTAGTAGAATATAAGCCCTAGAAATAACTACTTACAAAAGGCAGATAGGTCCTTTATAGCCTACCTTAATAATATTTATAACTAATAGGTTCTTAACTATAGGCCCTTTAAGGTAGAGGCTGCTTTAGCTGCTGCTATATCTTTACCTCCTATAGGCTTAGATAAAACGCTCTAATTACACTAATAAAATAAATACACTATAAAGACGTATAGGAAGCTAATTCTTAGCAGCCTATTTACTTAGCACTATAGGCTAGGTTACCTAAGCCCTAAAGTAATTAAGAGGATTATTAATATAGCTTGTAAAGTATATCTTAAAGGCTTTAATAATTATAAGATTTACACTATTAACTGTAACGCCTATATAAAAGGTAAAGCCTACTGCTTAGCTAGGTATAGCCTATATAAATCTATAATCTATATAAAGCCTAGTGACTGCTTAGTAATTAACTTCTATAACCTAAAGGTTAGTTATATAGGGTATATATCTTATATAATAATTTCTAACTACAGTAGTAGTTATATATAGGATTTCTACCTACGTTAAAGGACTACTAAGATACTACTTACTATGCTTATAGACTTTCTTACCTTATTAGAAGTATAATATAACTGTTAGGTAAAGGTTATTAAGACTAATAATAAGCTTTTATGCTACTTAGATATTATAGATGTAATAGAGGTATGTAGTATACGCTTTAAGGTAAGCGCCTTAAATACCTAAGTATAAAATAGAGCTATAGAGCGTATTACTATAGTTATTAAGTAAAGAGCATATAGTATAGTAATTAATATATACCTACTAAACGTTCTTTAGCTAGAGGTCTATATAGCTACTACCTACCTTTATAACTACACGCTATAAGCGTCTTATAGTTAGAAAACCCTATACTAACTGTAGTATAAGCACTTCTAGAGTAAAGCTAACGTAGTGTATACTTAGCTAGACCTTTCTTACCTACATATATATAGTTATAAAGTATACATACTTACTACTAACGCCTAACTTCACTGTAATTAACGCTAATAACTAGCTAAAAGGGCCTAGATTAGCTATCTTATAGGCTACAGCTTAAGTAACTTATATTAGATATAGAGCCCTACCTATAGTAAAGTATTTACTATCTAGGATCTTATTTTTAATAAGAAAATTACCTTTAATAGTAATATTATAAAGCTTACTAATAATATATATAAGAGTAATCTATAGGAAATAGCTGCTATAATTAAGCGTCTTATATATTAAGAGGTATAGAAAAGAAGCTTTATGTATATAGCAGATAAAGAAGCTAATAAGATCTAAGAATATACTAACTACACTAAGGGGGTAGAAGGCTTTAATAGCCTAACCCTTTATAGCTATAAAACTAAAGACCTTTTAAATTAAAGCTATAAAGGGCTAGCCCCTTTATTACCTTATACTAAAGTAAGGTTTATATTAATAACGCTACTAATAATACTACCCCTAAGGGCCTTATTTATAACTACCCTTAGAGACACACTTAACGTAAGGGGGTAGAAAGAAGGATCTTAAGAATAATAATTATAAGCGCTTAAAGAAGCTGCTAATAATATAACTCTTAAGCATAAGCTGCTAAGATAATCTTTTAAGGCTGCATTTCTAGTAGGTTACTTCTACTAGAAGTAACGCTTATATATTAAAGCTAAGTAGAAACAACTAGATAGCACTTATATACTGCAGGAGAGAGCTAATTACCCTATTTTGCTAGTAAGTATAGGTCTACTAGGTATACCTATAATAAAGCTAAAAGTATAACTAGGTATGCCTTTAAGTACGTCTAGCGTGTAGCCTAATATAGGCTAGAAGCAGGAGGCAGCTAATAGGCTTACTATAAGGAGCAGCAGAGTAGCTTTTTTAATAGGCACCTACTAGAAATATCTACCTCCCCTTCCTATATTATATAGTTAGCTAGTAAACTATCTTTTTAAAGACGCTTTTAAGGAGGCTAAAAGGAGCTATCTTTACAGCTATAAGATATTAAGGTTGTAAAGGGAAGTTCCTAAAGGCTTTACTTATAGTAATTAGATTCTTAACTATATATAGGTCTATATATATAAGCTTAATAAGTATAGCTGCCTTCTAAAGGTAAAGGTAAGGCTTATTATATATAGTAACTAATAAGTAAAAGACTTACGTAATATATATGTAGCTATATTAGTAGGTATATCCTTCTAAATATTAATAGCCCTAGCTGCCTGCTTTAACTTAGAGTTACTTTAATATAACGCTATTAATATATTTATCTATATAGATATTAACAAAGAGGTATATATAGAGTTACTACTAGGTTACTATAAGAAAGGTGTTATTATACGCCTTTAGAAAGCCCTCTATAGCTTATGCTAATTACCCCTCCTTTAGTAATAACACTTTAAAGTAAGACTTATTACATAAGGCTTTTAATACGTTATAAGTAAAGATTACTACTAGCAGAAAGGCTAAATTATATTCTTTTTTTATGTTAATAACTACGTATTAGCGTTTCTAAAGGCCTATAAGTATGTAGTAATTAAGGAGCTAAGCGCCCTCTAAGTAAAGTATTACCTTAAAGGAGGCTAAGAGCTCTAGTAGTTCTTAGGCCTTAAAGTCCTATGTAACTACGTAAGTAGGAGACTCTAGCTCTTATAAGTAGTATATATAGAGAAGGCTATGAAACTGCTCTCTATACATACTAACGTTATAGATAATATATATAAATTTACCCCTATAATAAAGGAAGAGCTTCTGCTGTATACTAATAATATAGTGTATTATAAGATAAATAGATACTAGCAGAAGGTTAGTATAATCCTTTATACTGCTGTTATAACGCACCTTAATATCGCCTTTATAGTAAGCAGGCTTATAAGGTTTAATTAGAACCTAAGTAAAGCCTACTAAAAGGCTGCTAACTACACACTATTATACCTTTATTATATATATTACCTCTACCTTTAATTTAGCGCTAAGCCTAGTAGTAATAAAGACGCCTTAGAGGTTACTTCTAACATAAGCTTTATAGATAATTTACTTAACTATAAGAGCTCTTAGGCCTTTATAATAAAGCTTTTTAGAGGCCTTATTACCTAGCAGGCTAATAAATAAGATACTATTACTATATTAACTACTAAGGTAGAGCTTCTAACGCTCTTATAAGCAGCTAAAGAAGCCCTTTTTACTAGCTAATTAATATTACACTTATAAGTATAGCTCCTTATAGAGCGCAGCTAGCACTTAATATATATATTAAAAACGTCTTAGCCTATAAGAATATAGATATAATATAATAATTAATAGACTATTAATCTTATAACTAAGGAGCTCTTAAAGCTCTATATAAAGTTATATTATATAGATATTTATAACTACTAGTTATAATAGGAGGTTACTTAGCAGCATATTAATATTATATATACGCTATCTATAGAGCTTATAGCAGATAGACTTACTAAGGCTTTTAACCTATTAAAGTATAAGGCCTTCCTATAATAGATAAATATAACTAATAAGAAGGCGTTTCTTAAGCGTAACTAAGCATAAGAGCTTACTAAAAATAAGGCTTACTTAGAAGCGTAGATAATAAAGAAGGATATATAGGCTATTAAGAAGACTTATAATCTCCTATACTTTAGTGCCCTATAAGCACTATAGATTATAGGAAAGCCCTTTCTAAGCGCTTTTTATATAGGGTATTATAAAGTAAGGGCTCTACCTTTTATAACTATAAAGCTATAAAGGCCTATAAGAAGGCTTTCCCTAAGGGGGTGTATTAAATTAGAGGGTCCTATAGAGGGCACTTTAGGCATGCTAAAAGGGTGCGTAGAGATAGAAGTTATTAGCCTAATTTAGCCTAGTTGCTTAGTAATTATTAGAGGGACTGCTGTAAGCTTTACTTTAGGTAGTAGGCTTTATAGAGGCCTTAGGCACCTAGAAAAGGGGTTACTAAGGGCCTAGTTAGGTAGTAAGGCTAGGCGTAAGGGCAACGTAATAGTTATAGTTACACACACAGTTAGATACATATATAACACATAATATATATAATATTAACCTATTACTATTACCCCTATTAATTTAATAGTAACCTACTAGAAATACAGCCTTAAAAGATTATCTTAGCAGCTTATGCTTAAGAGTTATATTATTAGTAGCTTCTTTAAGCGCTTATAATTATTATTCTTAAGATCTTTCTTTCTACCCCCTTACATTAAGTATATCTCTAAGGGTAGTTATAAATAAGGCCCTTAGGGGTAGTATTATTAGTAGCGTTATTAATATAAACCTTACTTTAGTATAGAGTAATAAAGGGGCTAGCCCTTTATAGCTGTAATTTAAAGGGTCTTTAGTTTTATAGCTATAAAGGGTTAAGCTATTAGAGTCTTCTGCCCCCTTAGCGTAGTTAGTAACTTAGTATACTCTTAGATCTTATTAGCTTCTTTATTTACTATATATATAAAGCTTCTTTTCTACGCCTCTTAGCGTATAAGACGCTTAATTATAGTAGCTATTTCTATATAGTAAATACTTTACTATAGGCAGAGCTCTATATCTAATATAAGTTACTTAAGCTATAGCCTATAAGATAGCTAATTTAGGCCCTTAGGGCTAGTTATTAGCGTTAATTACAGTAAAGTTAGGTATTAGCAGTAAGTATATACGCTTTACACCTATATACATATAGGTAAGAAAGGTCTAGCTAAGTGTATACTATATTAGCTTTACTCTAGAAGTGCTTATACTATAGTTAGTATAGGGATTTCTAACTATAAGATACTTATAGTATATAGTTATAAAGGTAGGTAGCTGCTATATAGACCTCTAGCTAAAGGACGTTTAGTAGGTATATATTAATTACTATACTGTATGCTTTTTACTTAATAACTGCAGTAATACGCTCTATAGCTCTGTTTTACGCTTAGGTATTTAGGGTGCTTACCTTAAGGTATATACTATATACCTCTATTATATCTATAATATCTAAGTAGTATAGAAGCTTATTATTAGTTTTAATAACTTTTACTTAATAGTTATATTATACTTCTAATAGGGTAAGGAAGTTTATAAGTATAGTAAGTAGTATCTTAGTAGTCCTTTAACGTAGGTAGAAATCCTATATATAACTACTACTGTAGTTAGAAATTATTATATAAGATATATACCCTATATAACTAACCTCTAGGTTATAGAAGTTAATTACTAAGCAGTTACTAGGCTTTATGTAGATTGCAGATTTATATAGGCTGTATCTAACTAAGCAGTAGGCTTTACCTTTTACGTAGGCGTTACAGTTAATAATGTGAATCTTATAATTATTAGATATTATTATATGCTTTTAGCTTATAGGAATTACGTTACTAAGCTTGTTACTATTAATTTCTAAGCATATAAGACTCTTAATTGTTAAATTAACAGGGGTAATAGTAATAGGTTAATATTATGTATATTATGTGTTATATATGTATCTAACTATATATGTAACTGTGACTATTGTGTTGCCCTTTTGCCTGGCCTTGCTGCCTGACTAGGCCCTTAGTAACCCCTTTTCTAGGTGTCTAAGGCCTCTACGAAGCCTACTGCCTGGGGCGAAGCCTGCAGCAGTCCCTCCGATATTTGCCGAGCAACCAGGCCGAATTGGGCTGATAACTCCTATCTCCGCGCACCCTTTCGGCGCGCCTAAAGTGCCCTCTGTGGGACCCTCTAATTCAACAGCAGCAGTCCCTCTAATATTTACTAAGCAACTAGGCTGAATTAGGCTAATAACTCCTATCTCCGCGCACCCTTTCCAGCGCGCATAAAGTGCCCTCCGTGGGACCCTCTAATTCAACACCTATCGACACATAAGTACTGTAGTAGCTAGCTGTAGGCTGCGATTTACGCCATCCCACGTTGTCAGCCCGACTTCGCCACATGCTCTAAGGCACAGATCCTGGTGAGCCTCCAAAAGTGGTGATAATTGTGCTTGTTTCTTCCAAGTTTCTCTATTGACTAGCCTCTTCTGGTTAAGTCAGCAGGTGCTGACATAATCTCCTCGCTTATCCTAGTCCCTCTGTCCCTGTGAGGCAGGAGCTGGTTAGTGGTTACCTCAGGCCCTTGACAACATCACATAGCCCTCAGCAGCTCGCCAAGTGCCAAGTGCCAATCAGCTCGGGCAACATACACAATGCAGGCGAGAGGCGCGGGGGCTGTCATCGCCCACTACAACGCCCGCCCTGTTATGCACCATGTCAGACAAGTGTGACGGGACCTGCCGCCGGGGGCAGATTTGCGGGCGTTCTGAGGGGAACAACCGCATTTCCAGTTGACAAGCCCAACTTTTGTCCAACATCTTAGGTATTATTCGAGGACATTTCCTTCACTGCGAGTCTGCGAAGCCCTCTCCAGCCGCCTGGCCTTCATCACGAGATGGCTACTGACCCGCGGCCTCGGCGCCGCGAGGACTTTCGAATCGCCGTGCTATGCGCGCTACAGCTCGAGTACAACGCTTGCCACGTTGGCTTTCGACGACTTCTTTGACGAGGAGGGCGACAAGTTCGGGAGAGCGCGAGGGGACCCCAACACATACACCACCGGCCGGATCGGAAAGTACAACGTCGTCATGGCTTTACTTCCCAGCATGGGAACAACTACTTCGGCAGCCGCGATGGCCAGCTTTCGTTCAAGCTACACGGAGCTCAAGCTGGCCATCTTGGTCGGCGTTTGCGGCGGCGTGCCCAGCCCGGGAACCGAGAAGGAGATCCTGCTCGGGGACGTCATCGTCAGCAAGACGGTGGTTCAGTACGACTTTGGCCGGCAGCTCCCTCACCAGTTTAAACCCAAAGACACTCTCGACGATAGCCTAGGCCGGCCCAACAAAGACATCCGCTCGCTTCTGAACAAGCTCGAGACGGAACGGGCATCCGATTTCCTCCAGCGCCGCACAAACGAGATCCTTACCCAGATCCAACAGACAGCCGCCCAGCCTGACCGGAAAGGGACTCGATACCCTTACCCGGGAGCAGCGCAAGACAGACTCTTCAGTCCAAACTATCTCCACAGACACCGTGATGACGCAGGTTGCGGCTGTGACGATTCTTGGGTCTGCGACATGGCCCCAGACGCATCCTGTATCGAACTCGAATGCGATATTGCTCATCTGGTACACAGAGAGCGTCTCGAGACGAAGAAGCAGCACCAGCGCGAAAGCGACGCCGCAAAAGCCCAGGAGCCCGCCATAGTCATCGGTCGCGTCGGATCAGGCAACACCGTCATGAAGTCTGGCGCACATCGCGACAGCATCGCTCAGGAACACAACCTCATCGCCTTCGAGATGGAGGCCGCCGGGGCCTGGGACGAGGTCCCGTGCGTCGTCGTCAAGGGGGTTTGTGACTACGCCGACAGCCACAAGAACAAGAAGTGGCAGACGTTCGCGGCTGCAACGGCAGCCTCCACGATGAAGGCCCTTCTCGAGCAATACATCCAAACCGACTCATCAGAGGGTCCTAGAACAGAGTGTATGCTACCAGACTCTATTGCCTTCGTCAGCCAACAGTGTAGTCCTGGAATTGAAATATGCTAACGTTGTTCAGTCACAACCCAACGTAACAATGAGATTCTGCGCTGGATTTCCAAAGAGCCTTACGAACAGCATCATACACAGACGAGACGAAGAGTGAGGTGATGGCGGGCACGGGAAAATGGCTCCTTGAGGACGAAGTCTTCCAGAAATGGAAGAACGAAGACGTTTCATCCATCTTGTGGCTGCACGGTATTCCGGGCTCTGGCAAGAGCAAGTTGACGTAGGTTGAGGACAACTCCACAGCTTGCCTGGTCTGACTTGCAAACATAGGTCTATTGTTGTAGAGGACACACAACAAAATCCCCAAACAGCTCTGGTGTACTTTTACTGCTCCCGCAATCCGGCTGAGCCTGGTCGTTCAGATCCTGCCAGAATAGCGGCTAGTCTTGCGAGACAGCTCGCGAGGCCTCAACCGGGCGGAGACATCCTCGAAGCTGCAATCAAGGCGTATCACAAAGTCGAAGACAAGGCCTTTGCCTCCAATTCGCTCACGTTAGACGAGAGTCAAGATCTCATTCACAAGCTCCTTGAGAGCTACAAGGGCCAGACAGTTACACTCGTAATCGACGCATTGGATGAATGTAATGAGGCAACACGAAGCGGTCTGTTGGAGTTGCTAGAGTCTCTTCTCGAAGCGCCGGCGCTCTTGAAAATATTCGTTTCCAGCCGGGATGATCAGGATATCGTCTACAATTTGAAACAGTACGATAATTTGTACCTCTCATCTGAACGCAACTCGGACGATATTGCCTTGTTCGTACGATCCGAGACCAGACGTCTTATCGGGAAGAGAGCTTTGCTACGGGGGAGCGCCAGGCAGGAGGAACTCCGCGACAAGATCATATCTGAGCTCACTTCCAAAGCCCATGGAATGTAAGTTCACATTGTCTGGGGACGTTTCAGACTTGCTTACTGTTCTAGGTTCCGCTGGGCCAGCCTACATATACAAGAACTTTGCCGACAAGCCACTGACGCGGCGATCGAAGAGAGGCTCGTGAGGATGCCCAGGACGCTGGAAGGGCTATACCGAGAGATTCTGGAAAAGATCAAACACCGCGATGCCCTCGCAGACAGAGAGCTGGCCAAGAATGCTTTCAGTTGGCTGCTTTGTTGCCGAGAACAACTCAAATCAGAAGTCTTTTTGGCTATCGTTTCCCAGACGAAGAACGGATCCGCCCCCGCCATTTCGAGAGACCAGCTTCTGGAACTGTGCAACAATCTGGTTCTTTTTGACGAGACTCTGGATTCGTTTCGGTTCTCTCACTTGTCAGTAAGAGAGTTCCTCGAAAGTCAGCACGCCGATGTGGTGGCAACTGCAAACGCACTTGCGGCTGAACGATGTCTTTACAATCTCGCTGATATCCCATCCAAAGTTGCGACTTTGGCACCGCTTTTGGAATACTCTTGCTTATATTGGACATACCATGCACAGGCAGCTGCTCATGCGAGACAAGTCCGATTTTACCAAGTTCTGATGGACTTCTTCTCCGGAGAGCAAGATCCACGCTCGCCGTTCCATCGTTGGCATGAAATTATCAAAAAAATGGATTTGGGCCACGGCAGATATTGGGGCATAGCGCTTAAGCTCCGGGATGCCTTATCTTCCACCCCATCGATCCTCTTGATCATCTATGCGTTCGACTTGTTCGGTGTTCTCAGCCCGGATCGTTTGGAAAAGCTCGGCCAAGCTCGGCCCAGGAGCTTGAATGGCGCCACACATGAGGAACTTGCAGTCCGTTACGGCAGTATCCGAGTTCTTCGGTTGCACTTCCATAATGCAATCCCTTTCAACTTAACCAGAAAGGTTGTACGGGCGGCGGCTGCGAACGAAGAGAATGGTGTACAGGTGATGGCGCTGCTCCTCGACATGGGCGGGGTCCACATTGAGATCACAGAAGAGATTCTTAAGAGAGCGGTTTCTAACGAAATATACGGCGACTCAATCACGGCGTTTCTCCTTGAGAAGCGCGGGCTTGAAATTGAAATCACCGAGGGAATCGTCCGTGCCGCGGTCCAGAACGAAAGCAAGGCTGTCAACATCACTTCCCTACTTCTCAAGCAATGTGGAAGCCGAATTCGCATCACTCAAGACATTCTTCTAGCTGCGATTCGGAATCGAGGCGGTGGCGTGGAAATATTAAGGCTGCTGTTGAAAGAACGTGGGGACGAGATCGAGATTTCTACCGATGTTATCCTAGCCGCACTTGGCTACGACGAAAACGCAGCTAACGTCATCGACAAGTTCGAGTCTATTCTTTCGTTGCTTTTTGCTGAACGCAGGAGCCAGATCCACATTACCGAGAATCTCATAAACGTTATATGCCGCACTGGAAATTGCACCAAAAAGGTCTTCGAACTGCTTCTCAATGAGTCTGGAGACGATTTGCAAATCACAGAGAAGCTTCTTGAAGCTGTTGCAGACAACTGGAGAGACAGAAATGCAACAATGGCGCTGTTACTCACTAGGGCTAGGATGACGGATCATATCCGTGACGAACACGTGGAGATGATCGTAAACCGCTTCGACGATACCACAGTACGGAAATTCATCGATATGTACGGCGATGCGGTGAAGGTCACTGGCAGCATCGTCCAGGCTGCTGTAGGAAATCCGGCTCACAGCGCGGAGGTGACGACTCTCCTTTTCAACGAGTATGGAAGCAAAATTCGAATCACTTCGGAAGTTGTTAAGGCGGCAGTGGGTAACGTGTTGGGTGGCGCAAGTGTGATGGCTCTACTGCTGGACACGCGTGGAGATGAGATTCACATCACCGACGAGATCATCAGGATGACCGCAGCTCAAGGTCATGCAAACCTGATGACAGTACTTCTCGACAGGCGCGGACACAAAATTCAGATCACTGAAGAGGTAGTCAAGGCTGCAGTTAAGAACCAGCAGCGCGGCAACAGTGTCTTAGAGGTCCTTCTCGACAAGTACGGAGGCGACATTCCAATTACAGACGACATCGTCCAGAGCACGGCTTCAAACCATTATTGCGGCGACGAAACAATGAAAGTACTTCTCGAGAGGCGTAGAGACATCAAAATCACCAAAAACGTTCTCAAGGCTGCAATTCGGAATCCGTATTGTGGCGACAGAGTAATGGCGGCAATACTCGACAACCGCGGAAGCATCGAATTTCAGGGCGGCGAGTACGACGATGATCTCCAAACAGCCTCACTACATGGCCACCAAGTGGTCGTCCAGATGCTCCTTAATAACAAGGCAGACGTCAATGCTCAGGGGGGCAAGTATAACACTGCTCTCCAAGCTGCTTCATCCCAAGGTCACACAAAGGTCGTCCAGATACTCCTTGCCAACAACGCAGACGTCAACGCCCAGGGGGGCAAGTATAACACTGCTCTCCAGGCTGCTTCATACGGCTGCTACTCTACAATCGTTCAGATGCTTCTTGACAACAACGCAGACGTCAACGCTCAGGGGGGCAAGTATAACACTGCTCTCCAAGCTGCTTCATCCCAAGGTCACACAACGGTCGTCCAGATGCTCCTTGCCAACAACGCAGACGTCAACGCCCCGGGTGGCTTTTACGGCGGTTCTCTCCAAGCCGCTGCAGCAGATGGGTTCGTCAGAGTGGTATCTCTTTTACATGCAACAAACGGCGTTGACTTGGACCGCAAAGATCCTCGCTGCGGACGAACAGCCCTTTCATACGCTGCTGGCAACGGTCACATGTCCATCGTCGAGGTTTTCCTCACAAATGACCGTGTGAACCCTTCTTCGCAAGATCACGTCAACCGGACCCCACTGTTCTGGGCGGCGAAAGAGGGACATACTGCAATCGTTGAACTCCTGGTGACACGAGACTCGCCGATGTCAGATTGGGCGGATCACTACGGCTCGACACCTCTATCTGTGGCGGCTAGGAGGGGTCACATCGCAGTAGTGAGGACCCTCCTGGCTATAGAAAGTGTCAACATTGACTCTCGGGATTGTTTCGGTCGAACACCTTTATGCTGGGCTAGAAGGCGCGGGCTTCATAAGGTATCGCAGCTTCTACTTGAAGCTGCAACGCAGCGAGGTATACCACTAGAAGGGGCCCAGGTAGCTCTGGAGGACAGCATAGCCCCTCATGATCCATCGGACGCGTATTGCGATATCTGCACACTCGGCATCTCGGAGGACTGTGTATATTATCTTTGCCCAGTTTGCAACTGCGGGGACTACTTCATCTGTGAAGATTGCTACAACCGAGGCGGCCGTTGTCTTGAGGTGTCTCATGAATTGGTTTGAGAGCCCTCGTGGGAGGAAGAATCGACGAGCGTGGAGAGCATGTGTAGTAGTAATACCCCTTAAGAAGAAGAGAAATTGAGTTTGCAACCACGCAATAGATAGCAGGCGGGCTCTAAAACAACGATATCATGTGAAGATATAAAGTAGTTGACGTATGTATCTTGTGTACGCGCTTAAGTGAATAGCCGAAACGGTCTGGGTGGGCATAGCCTGCTTGATTGTCTCTTACGGTGGCAGATTCCGATAAGTCCTCGCGGATGCGCAAAGTGATAACGCACGCACTTTTGAGTTCAACTTTGGGAGAGAGCAATAGCAGCGTCGTTGTCGCCACCGTGATGAGTCTATCCCAGTGAACTGTGACCGAGACTCAAGTAAAGCAGAAAAACCTAACCGAGCCGAGTTCAAGCCTAATACTATTATTTGAATGTTGGTCTCTTTTCTACTTCCACTGACCCGACGTTAGCCTGCTACAATTGGATGGAACAAAACATAGACTGTACGTCACGTATGGGGCTCGTAGATGTTCCCTCGAACATGCTCCTCAGAGTACAACCTGCTAACACGCTTACCTGGCCAATCTAACTTTCTTAAGTAAACAACAAAAGTCCTAGTTGAAGTAACTGTTCCAACAACTGCGTTGTCCATTCTGTAGCCTTGGTGGCGGAAATGTTATGCGTGCTGGTTTGTGTATCCACCACACAACAGCTCGCTCGGCTCCACTAGTCATGCCGCATAATGGGACTTTCAGGCCGCTGAACACAAGCAACCCGGTCTATTAGTCTAGTTGGTTAGGACGTCGGATTCTGATGCAACAATCTTATCCTTCCGTAGGCCCAGGTTCGAATCCTGGATGGACCTTTTGTTTTGTCTGTAACGCTGAAACTTCTTCACGATTTCACTTTTACTTGCCGGCGGCTTAGCGTACTGCGTGCGGGCTGTGTATTGACGAAGATCGACGAGGCACACGAATGCTCCTCTGCCTCGCCGCTGTTTGTGTTCGATTCTCTGTTGAGAAACCGTTGAAAGCTAATTAATGAATGGCGGAACTCAGGCTTTCCAGACGGCTCCGAGTGCCCAGAAGTCCGGACACAAGATGCAAAATTCTGGCTGAGTTATAGACGACGAGAGACTATTAAACTGTTAGTTGCCGACTGATTTCAGTTAATACTCGGCTGCGAGACAGGAGCGTCTGCGACCACAGGCAAGCAAGCAAACAACAACAGCAGGGACAGGTGCGGCTCGAGGACGAGGTCGGACTTCGTACCATTCGTCATGCCAGTCAGTGACTCAACTTCCTGACTTATGAGAAAAGGCAGTTCCAAGCTGGGACCATTCAAGTATGGCGAAAAAAAAAAAAAACTCATCTGATTAACATCAAGTTGATAGACGTCCTCGCCTTCAGACGAGCCCATGATTTTCATCGATTATTATAGATTGGATCGACAGAACTAAAAGTAACACCGTTTCTCCTCGCCTCACCTCGGACATACTCAGCCGGCCAAAGCCGCTAGCTATAACGCCAGCAAGCGATGCTATTCAGAGCCCAGAGGCGCGCGGGCTCTTCTTCTTCATTGGCCGTCTTGCTTTATCAGTTTTTCTTTCGACAGGGAGAATGGGGATCTCTCAATGCAGCGGATCATCACCCGCTTCTTTGTCTCCTGACATAGATTCATTACGTATTAAGTGTGGAACTACCGCGGTATCGATATTTTGGTCAATTTGTCCGAACAACCATGCAGCAGCACGACGCTCGCCGATGCTAGTTATCATCACACGCCCAGAAAATGCTTACCCACCCCACCCGTCAAACCCTCGCGTACGTGGCCCGAATCCTCCTCTCGAGATGTTCCGAGCTCGTAACGGGTCTGGCGTCCTCATACCCCTTCCGGCGCAGAACCTCCAAGAACTCGGCGCCAACACCCGGGCCCCCGTCCTGCTTGTCCCCGAGTCCCTCGATGGGCGCCAGCACGACGTGGCGGTCGGGCTGGATGAAGACGGGGATGCTCAGCCGGCCGACGTTCTCGCTCGAGGAGCGCGGGAAGGCGACGCGGTGGACGGTGGACCGCAAGCGGCCCGCGGTCCAGAACTCGAGGGCGTCGCCGATGTTGACGACGACGGCGTCCGGCAGGCGCGGCACGTCGAGCCAGGCGCCGGCGCGCGAGACCTGCAGGCCGCCCTGGTCCGAGGGCTGGCGGAAGAGCAGCGTCAGGGAGCCGTAGTCCGAGTGCGCGCCGGCGCGGATGTCCCGGCCGCCGTCGGGGGCGGACGGGAGCCGGGAGACGGGGGGGTAGTTGATGAGGCGCATGCGGCAGCTCTCGCCGGTGTGGGCTCTGGAGAGGAAGTCTTTGGGCATCTGGGGGGGGGGGGCGCATCTCGGCCCTTTGATTACTTGAGTGTTCTTTGGAATTTTTTTTTTTTTTTTGCTTGCTCTTCTGCGCGAACGCGGCGAACCATACATGATAGTTTTCTTGAAGGACGGGATGCGGGGACTTACACCGAGACCGACGGCGATTCCTTCCAACAGCGTTTTGGCCAGCGCATCGCAGGCGGCGAAGAAGGCGGCCATCTCCTTGCGGCCGGCTTCCAACTCTGCTGGGAGAGGCTGCGTGGTCCTGCTGGGATCCGACAGGTAGAAGGACTCCTTGACGTCGCCGGGCCCGGCACCAGAGAGCCTGCGATCCAAACGTTAGGGTCTCAAGGACATGTTGGGTTTGACCAAGTCGACAAAGATTGGGAGGACAACCTACGTCTCTTCTCTCAGTCCGGTGTAACCCTAGATCAGGGGAGGGGGGGTGGCAAAAGATCAGCAAACCGGGTCCGGCGGTGAGCAAACGCATGTCCCCATGTTTCTCGTCTCCTGAATCGTTGCTGAAGAGAACTTGAGACAAGGGGAGAGAGAGCAACATGCTCGGGGGG
>NWBT01000044.1:2771547-2809108 GCA_003386485.1 Colletotrichum lentis
GGGGGGGGAGGCCGTTTTTAAGGGTCCAATGTCCATCAACTAGCCCAGGTCCAAGAGGTAAAGTTTGCCTTTCAACCCCTTGAACTGCAGTCTGCCACAGCCACTCCGTAAAGACCGAGGACCGTTAGGCGGACGTGATTGGCGCAGCAGCCTCGGAGCTAGGCACCGGGTGTCGACTGGTCCGATGGGGGAGCTGCTTTTGTCTGCCCATGCGGATCGTACATAGAAAGGATTCTGCCCGTAGGGAGGGGCCCACTGCATAGCATAGCGGCATCATGTATGATTCAGGGAGAGACCCCCTCTATTTATTAAGTCAACCCGGCGGTCGTCATAGACAGGCCACCTACTTGGATAACGAGCTTTTGCAGGCCCTGCCTTGCCGTCTAGTGTGGTGTAGAGTGACACGCCCATCACAGTCGGCCATTTCAAGCGCGGCTCTGTTGCCAAAACCTCGATTTGCAGGCTCTGGCAACCCGCTTCCAATGGCACGTGAGCTGCACGAAAGGGGGTTATTGACGTCCAAATTACCAGCTACCGGTGGCAGCTTTTTTGCTGCCAACAATGCTTCGCTACAAGTAAAAGCCACCACTACAACAAGTCTAATTAGTCACAACTAGCTCCATCAAGAGAGACATCTTTACCAAGAGGGGAAAATAATGTCAGTGTCCACCTTGCGGGCCAGCTCGTTGCATCCGCCAACGTAACCTACAAGGTTAAATATAATCCGCATAGCAAGCTAATAATACGGGCAACATCTGAGTCCTAGCGACCCGATGCCAACCACACAACGTCCCGTTGCCTGTCAGGCCTTGCCCCTTCTCAACCACATTTCCACTAATACCCAGACCTATGTTCCCTGGTTGTCGGTGCCGTGGCGTAGAGGGCAAGGACCCTAGTGCATCGAGCGCGCCGAGGTTTGGGGGTGGACGAATCTCGTGGCGAGAGACGGCTTCCGACGGTTAAGGTTTCCAATAGACGAGTGAGATTTAACGTAAAATCCGGATCACTTGACTAGGAGCAAGTGGCTCGAAGGCGGCTTAAAGCCCTGCCGTTAACGTAACCATCAAGGGCGGATACTTTCCTGCAGCGTAACCGGATCTCACGACGTTGAAGAGGCAGAAGTCTGGTGATAACGCAAGTCCGCATTTCCAAACCCCCAGCATCTTATCTACAGTATCAAGCACGATTCTTACCCCCACGGAAATTAGGTTTCAGAATGCGAATTGCAATTTGAGAAAGGATCATACTGCAGCCCGCGTGTTCTCTAGAGTTTATCAGTCAGTTTTCTCTTATTTCACAGAGCAGGTTGTTCAAAGCCTAAAAGTAAACAGTTACCACCCTTTATGGTTTGGTTAGCCTTAAGTTTAGTCGTTTCCTAGTCTGCTCATACCAGCAGTGCTAGGTTGTGCCACAACGTTGTCCCTGCCACTGATTCAACCATCTTGGTAATTAAACACGGGCCCCCCCGAGTTTTGAGCATGACGCAGGTCCGGGTTGCCGGGTTGCAGGGCAAAGCCTTCGATCGTGACGGCGGCGGCCAAGATCGACGGAACGATGGCGATGGGAATGACGTCTTTTAGACGCATTTTGATAGGCAAGAAATAGACGACTTGATGGTTCTTGCCATAGTTCATTGATTAAAGATTGGATAAGATTCGGGAACACCGAGAGGGAATGGGATTTTGTTCAAGCTAGATATGACGTGTTATCGTGCAAATTAACACTCGTTTGGTCACACAGGATATCGAGCAACTTAATACGCGGGCAGAAGAAAGCCATCTGTGAGGAGCTCTCGCAGATTAACTAAGACAGGTTCAACCCGGGTCATCTTGTCGTGTATATCCACTACAATGTTGACAGCCTAGGAATTGTTACCTTGGTTCGCACGTCGGATCGGTTAACCAAAGACACGATCAACAGCCGTTTCTTGGTTCCTTTCAAGGTGTGTCGAGTCATCTCGGATGAAGGCGTATCATTCACCTGCTACCATCCTACGAGGGCCGAGGAAAGGGGCATATGGGAAGATGGAACAAATTTGAACGAGGTACGAGTGAACAACTGCTCTGCTAATCATTAGATGGGAAGAATGGCTTACTGAGGCACGAGCCTAAGGACATGGTAACCTTTGCTGGCCGACATTGGAGAGAATCTATCGGACGGAAGACTATCGGTAGTAGATTCCTGATGCTGGCTTCGCTCTACGAGACACATCCGTACCCTTGGTTCTCGATATTCGCCGTGGAGCGTTCCGGAACCAACTCGACTGTGTCCGCGGATTCGCAACGGTAGTTGGTGGATGTCATCTATTCTCGCGACGTATGCTTAATGATCGTCAACACGGGGAGAATGCTTTCGTTCGGCATTTCGACGTCATGATAAGTACCAGGCATGATATGCCGCAAGGTATTCCCGCTTGGCCAAGATGTGCTTTTGTCGCTGTGCGCCTTGATCTCGTCTTCCGGAGCAACTTGAACCAGCAGTTCGGACGGGACAAGACAAGATAATTAAGACTGGGTGGTGCAGGAGTGCCCGCCCATTTAGCCAGCCATGGAAATGCTCTGTTCAGTGATTCATAGTCGTCAGCGCACCAGATAAATTCTAATACCTTGAACGGATCACTCCACACAAAAAAGCAGTAAAGCCCTTTATACTCATAGCTAATCTACGCGGCCAGCAGTATCATACACAGATTCAATATCTTGTACCTCTAGCCTCCTCACCATCACCTCGCCTTACCATTTCAGTGTAGGCAGTCCTCTCAAGATGGCGCCATGGGCCAGAAACATCGAGCCTTTTCTCGTTGTCTTTCTCTGGCTGGAATTCAGGGGAGAGAAGAAGGGGACATACTGGCACCCAGACGAGAGTGTCCTCCTCAGTTGGTAATAACTCTTCCCGTGGAACTCCGGGACGATCATGTCGAGTTGGGCTTAGCGTAGTGATCCACCCAGGGTCTCCTTTGGTAATTGTAATTTGTATCTGCATCTGGCAATGACTAGTACATGGTAGATCTTTGGGCTAGAAGTTAAATAGATGAAGGACTGCATATGGTGCAACACTGGGCTCCGACAAGGCCTCAATGGCTGTCTAACCCTCCAGTACAGGACTCTCACCTTAACCAAGGCTTTCCCTAGACTTATTAGAGTTATGCCCTTCATTTCACGACTTCTCCTACTGCTTGCCCTTTCAGAAGTGCAACTCTGGATTATATACAAGTCTTTGCTAACAAAATAAGCAGATACTAAAACAGTCGTCGTTCTCTTCGCCGGTCTGCTTATGGGGTGGGTATCCTGAAACCTACTTCCCCTTCACCTGCAATCGTCAAAGTCTGGGTTGGATTGCCTGTACTCTCTTCGAGAGCATCATAGGCACTGGCCGCATAGGCCATGCTTTCTAAAAAAAAAAAAAAAAACCCCCGAGCAAACGGCCGTTGCTATGGAATTATCACGGGCGACCCGACACGAGACGCGCCGACTTCATCCTTGACGTTCCTCACTTCTACAAACTCGGTGTGGAGGGTGGTGCTCCCGTCGGCCCTGCGCCTGAAGAAGCCGACTATCCGCCCACGCACGATATGGCCCATGATGTTCTTCTCCTCGGTCTTGGGCTCCGTCCACATGTCCACTATCCTCTTCTCGTTGGCCGGCAGGGCCCGGCCCGGCTCGATCGGGGCGAGGGGCCGTCCGTAGGGGTCCAAGGCTATGTCGTGTTCCAGCTCGATGGTCCGCCGCGCCATGGCGACCAGCGTCGCCATCTCCCAGAGGTTCTCGCGCGGGAGGCCCAGGATGGGGATCAGGCGCAGGGCCTCCAGCCGCGTCTCCAGGTGCCGGCACGTCGTGGCGATGAAGAACAGCATCGGCGTGTACCCCGTCTCGAACATGAACTTTGGCGTGCGGGCGCCGAGGCCCGCGAGCTTCGAACGCTCCGAGACGGCGACGACCGTCGCGGCGAGGTGCTTGACGATGCGGCTGTAGTTGGTCAAGTACTTGTCGAACCCTGTCTGGTTGTTCATGAATGCCATGTTCAGCCAGATCCGGCAGCATTCGTACCGCGTCGATAGGAACCCCCGGAGCATCTTGGGCAGGTAGTCTTCCTCGAGCTCGAACGACTCGGTGGTTGGGGTGCCCGAGTACCGGATCTGGTCTTTGAACTGGGTGAACAGGGCGTTCCACCTGTCCAGCAGCTGGTTGATGCTGTCCTGCTGTGCGAGTAATTCCGGTGGGACGGCACAGCCCCTGAGCGAGTCGTCGCGGTAGGGGTACCCTTTCTTCATGAGCTGCAGCGTCTGGCAATATATGTCGTCGATCATCAGCTGGGCATCCTGGAAGGTCGAGAAAGTGGGCGGGACATGGCACTCCAGCCCGCTCAGGTCCGGAAAGTCGGATTTCTCGTTGCTGAAGAAGAAGGAATACTCGGAGAGGCGGCGGAAGAGCGGGAGCAGGTGTTCCTTGGTCCAGGGGAACTCGTTGTGGGTGTCCCGCAGGATGGCGACGCCGTGCTTGCAGTGTCTGATGGCAGCTTCGCGGCCTGACCGCAGGAACTCGATGCATATGAACAACAGGCAGACGAGCAGCACGACGGGCTGCTTCTCACGCGACATCATGCCCTTCAGCTCATGGATGGCGGCGTTGTAATGCCGCAAGGCGAAACTGTGGTCCCGGGGGATCACTGCCGCGTTGTCCCCGGCGTGGAACTGCTCGTAGAGGTCACTAATGGCCAGGATGGAGTGCGTGACGGCCGGCTCGAGGGTGCTGAACTGCATGACGATATGCGTCCAGAAGTAAGGGTCCACGGCCCCGGAGAGGAGCGGGCCCACGGCCTCGGCAAAGTACTGCAAGGCACGACTGTCTTTGGGAGAGTTGATGCCGGGAGAGGCACGGCTCGGTTGTTGGCATCGAATGATGGACGAGCCGGGGGAGCTTGATGATGAGACATCGGACAGGTCGGCAACGTGCGGGTAGCCGTCGCATTTCCGGCCGGTGACGGTACAACGGTTGCAGAATGGCCTCGTCTCGTCACATTTGATCTTGCGAACTCTGCCGACAGGTTAGACATGATGATACAGAGGCGTCCGACGCCATCCACCCGCCCCAGTCCATCCACCCGCCTTCTTCAATGTGTGTTGGTCCCCTGATCTCGGGTCGTCACGACGTCCAATCGGAGGGCTCTGAACCGGCCTGGACTTACTTGCAGGTTAGACATCCCGTCCTGACCTTTCGGCTACCTTTCCGAGCCATGGTATGTCCTTTTTTTTTCTGTCTTTTCTCTTCCCTTTCTTGTTTCCCCTTCCCCCTTTCTCCCCTAGCCGTCTTGCGCTAAACAGGATCAAGCCTCCAGAAAAGGGGCTCGAGCCAGCCTTGCTTGCTTTCGGGGGGCGACGACGCAAACAATCCGACCCAGCCAGTAAAGTTGGTCTTGTGGCGATCTGCTGGGTGCCGGTGGGTGCCGGTCCGCGCCTCAGTCTCGGTGAGCGGCAGCCTGATGGGAAAAATGACTCTTTTTGGGGGGGGGGAGTCCGAGGTCGAGGTGCAGGAATGCGAGCGAAGGACCGGGCCAGATGATATTTGTGCCCACCAACCTCGGGAATGTCCAAGTGGGACTCGCAAGGGTGAGACCGAACCGGCCAATGTCGTCTTGCAGAGACCACAGCATCCCTGCCGGCGGCATGGGGGGTGGCGTGGAAGGGCTCCGTTGAGCATGTTTTCTGTGGTGTCCAGATTTCCCTCTATGCCCTTCTGGGATGACAAGATTCCCAAGGAAAAGCCACTAGCAATTAGGCATCAATTTAACGGCCGAAACCGCTCAGAGGTCCATCGATCGTGGGACGCATCATGGGTAGATATCTGCCTTCTTCTCGAGCTCGACGGGGAGGGGTGATGGTCCTCAAGACTGTTGTATTGAGATTGCTTTCATAGGCCCCAGTACATGTGTTGACACTCCGCGTAACTAGTATGGCATCTTTTTTGGTGAATTGTACCCGTTGCCGGGCCTTTTTACCTACTCGGCCGAGTGAATCTGGAATGTCTGACAATGGCGGCATGATTGGATTGGAAATCGCCTGGTCTAACCTAACAACAAGCGCAGGTGGAAAGAACCCAGATATAATACCGGCAAGTCGACGACAAGTTTGTCAGACGGGAGAGTCCAAAAGAGTCGCCAGCAATCCAATCTGATCAAGCCAAATAGAGGTTTATGCTTTTCAATTATACAACTCGACTATGAGAAGGCTCGCCTATCTCTTCGGCGTCATCGCCCTCGCACACGATGTCTTACAACGTCCCCAAAGCAAGACAGCATGCCATGATAGAATCATAAATACCACATCTTCGCCCACCCCACCATTGATTGTGTTAACACGACGTTGCTGACATTAGAGTAAACAAGTTGATACTGATAGGGCCACTTCACAGATGGGTAGGTGTATGTGCGTAACAATATTCAATTCTAACCTGCCTATACTTTAACTTGGTCCAAAGAGAGGATTATTCCCCATCTAGCTGATTACTTGAAAAAGGGTTCACCGGCATAATATCCCTCTGGCATATCTAACAGGTCTCTGACACATTGTACAGCCTCTCTTGATTGATTGCATGATGTGGCTCCCGCACGTCACCATTCGCAGAGTTCGCAAAAGTCCGTGGAGGGCAGGGTCTGAACATCATCTAGCGCTGGTCACACGAGAACTGCCTTTCATTGCATTCGACATAAGAGAGAAGCTCGGCCAGGGCTAAAGGTTGCAACTATGTTGGCGCGCAAGCGGTTATGCCGACTCGTGTTTCTCACTGGCATGGCGGTCTATTGACACATCATAGCCAATGATTTGTTTGGGTTTCATATAGCTACTTCTTTTGCTCTGTAGTCGCATCCGCAAATTGGTGATATTAACATTAGCCAAAGTCAAATCTGACAGCACTGCGTGGCAGCTAGTCACTCCAACCTCCCTGGATCCCTTTTGATCTCAAACCAAATGACCAGGCCGGTGCCACATCATATGGCTCTGGGGCCGAGTAACCATGCATCTGGGCTCCAGCCCAACTATGACCCATCTCTATTTGTACTTGAGCATCAGCTTTGTCTTCCACTTTTGATGACTCTTGAGCGGTATCATTTTCCTCGAAAGCAGCCCTGACAGTATCTTCGTTGTTTGGAGAAGGTCCTGGCTCATCTTCTCCGTGTAGCTCTGATCTCATTGTGCGTATGACTTGACGGAACTTATCCAACGTCACTGTGCTATCACACACAACAGTCAAGGAGTAGGCGCTCGCGTTCAGGCTGACAGCGGAGTAGATGCCCTGTTGAATGTGCGAGGCAACCTGGCACAAGGCTTTGTCGATTGGGCAATTGAGAGGAGCCCCGACAGACTTCCACCCCATTGGCGAAGTCGATGACGCCACGTTAAACCACATGGCCTGGATGCTCGGTGGACCGGCAACAACCATGAGCCGTGCATCCTCCACTTGTCCAGTTGTGGGATTGGTGACTTTTCCGCCTACAACCGGTCGGTTATATCGCGCGTCCCAGACGTCGTAGGTGGAAGAGGTCATGGTATCGGGCAGGAGACTGTTACTCCAAGTTGGCCTCGTTTGCCCCTCTGGGGAGGTTCTTGCCCTTACCTACTTCACTTTGTGTATCCAGCAAGAAGCTTACTTTAGGAATTTTTTACTTTGTGTTTTCAAGTGGAGAAAATGGTAAAGGTTTTCTCATTCAGTAATGATGGATTGGAGAGACGAAAGACTTGTTCTCTGATAAGTCTTCAGGGGCCTTTCATTCAAGGTGTCTGCTGCCCAACAGCCTAATGCAGCAAGTTGTTATCCAGCTAATCTCAAGCAACAACGCCTTTGATATTACTATGGCGTCAGCTGCCTCACAAACTAATGCGTCAGGTGCGCAACCAACGGATGCAGCAAATCATCATCTGGCCAACCCCAAGCTTCCTTGGCTATGGTATTGGGGTAGCATAACAACGATTGAAAAAACATAAGCAAGTTAGATTCTTATTAAGACTAAAGACAAAAACTTGGGGAAGGAAAAGCTAGGAATACAGCAGCAGGGCTGCAAAGAATACCTGTCTGGGTGTCTTTTCTGTTTCCTGTCCATCGTACTTGGCTTATCTCCAGGCAAACAACACCTGCGTGAGCAGCAATCAAATCCTGGCCTTGAGCCTTGAGAGTGTGTACATACATGTACTATTTTTTTGTGCTTGGCGCATGGCCAGCTCACCACAAACATCACCAGGGAAGGTAATGAAGCAGAGAGCAATCCAAGCAGCTATGTGAGTTAATTGCACTTGCATGACCTAGTTATGCGCCACCAGCATTGCTATGTACTGTGGTGCCAGTATACTACAGGTAATAGAAACCCTGAAAGTCTTGATAGATAGGATAATACTGAAACTACGCTAGACAATAGGTTGAATCATTGATGGAAAGGTCTATAATTAAATACTTATAAGTTTACATACTAGAAGCACTGTTCGAACAAACAGAACAGTATCGACTTACTTCTCTATTCCTAGATATTAAATGCTAGCAAGCAAAATAACAAGAGTAGGTATTTATAAACCCTTTTGCATGGAAACTGAAAAGTTACAAAGGTAGACGCGCCGCAACAATACAACAAGTGCAAAAGAAAGGTCCCTCTAGGATTCAAATCAAGGCCCACAGAAGGAAAGAATTGTCAAATCAGAATCCAACGTCCTAATCAACTAGATGAATAGACCATCTGAGAAGTGTTTGCTTCATGGATCTAGGTGCTTAGGAAATGATTATGTGGGATTGGGACCTAGGTGTTGAGAGCTTGAGGCCCTGGTAGTAGGCGGAGTGATTTTGTTAATAGGCTAACCACAAATCTGTCTAGTGCATGATTAGTCGACGGCAAACGACCTTGGAAAGACGGGAGAATAGCTAGGTAACTTAGACAATAGGATTGAGGATGATTAAGTTGGACAATTGAGTAGGGTGAGGCTTGGAGGGTATTGAGTGGTTCAAACCGCCGCAGAGTGTCAATAATAACACTGGGCGATTGGTTTAGTGGTATAATGACCGCTTAGCATGCGGTAGGTCCAGGGTTCGATTCCCTGATCGTCCATCTTTTTTTTGGCAATTCTGTTTTTATTACTATTTCTGCAACAAGGTGTCGGTCGTCCTAAGCCTCCCTGTTTCCTTTGTTACCTTGACGTTATGGAATATTGGCAGCAGCACAAGCATTTAATAGCCTTTTGTTATTATTAGCGCAAAGGTAAATCTAAAACCATGTGGGCAGTGACCTCGTACTACGCTTTAGGGCACTCGGCGAGGAGAGGCTTAACGAGATTTACTAGTATTACATCGGTAAGCAGCTGGAGGTCGGCGAGCCATATTTCACACGCTGGATCTTTGACAACGTAATCGGAGGCAAATATGTATGCTGGGGAGGTTTGGATAGGTTGGTCCTCGGAGGACACGCGCTGATCAAATGGCAGCCCCCATCCCAGTTCATCCACCGGATCCAACCCTACCATCATTTGTTCCTCGGCGAGGGATTTGCATGATGAAATTCATGTAGTTGAGCCGAGCTTGTCAGCTTCTGGTGACACTGGTAGTGTACCGCTGACGCAGAAGCCGTTGGGGCTGAACGCGTCGATACACCCCAGCGACGTCCAGGCCCGTAAGCAATGGAGTTGCAAGTAGAGATTCGGTATGAAAGTCGTGCGTTCCGTCGGAATTCAAAGGAAATGTCCTTAAATCATCCATAAGATTGCTGAGCGAGAGGCTTTCNGGGGGGGTACGTCGCCTCACTCTGCAGACCTTGATTGCGCTGTTTTTGGCTGGCGAATCGCAGGGATCAAACATGGAACCGACACCGCCGTTGGAAATTTGCGGTAGTTGCATCCTTGTCGAGATCCTGTGAGAGCTCTTTAGAAGTTATTCCAGACTGAAGAACAGTGAGTAGCTCAACCCTTACCCAAAGTGAGATTTGACAGTATGCGCGGGACGCGTCTAGACCCCACAGCCATGGCTTTGGTGTGAAGGACGATGACGCGAGACGTCCATAAGTGTTTGGATTGTGAGGTCTGCAAAATTCAGCAAGTAAGGAGAGTCGAAGGAATAAGCAGACTGGGGACGAACAGCGGGCGAGAGAAGAAAGTGATTCTTGTCAGAGATTGCGTGTCGCAATGAGGGTCATGTATGACATTTACCATGAGCTTGAGAAAGACTCAATTGCCGTACAGGCTTTGCGTACTTCCATGAGCTGATGTTGCCGTCTTCCTGCCTTCCGCCGTGTGGGGTAAACTATTCTTGGTGTGATCTTCGAGATGGTATGTTCAGAGCATCAAGAGTCTGGGCATGACTCCATGAGCTATCCTTGTAGGGTTACAAGGTTAGCAAGACGCAATATCTTGGCCTCGCAAGAGCAATCATTTTTGGTTGGGATTTCAACTGACTCCGCGTCAGATCGGTCCGTCTCAACTGTAGGAGGATTGCAGATGTCGATTTTGAGGTCTCGATCTTCGATCAGTGGTGAAGAGCCATGTGGGCTTGGTATCTTGCGGCAAGACACGCTTTTCTTCGTCTTTAGTTCATTCTCAGCTCGAATGTCCATGATTTACAAGACAACATCTCTCGGTTGTGGTGAACGTACCATCCCCAGAAGGACCGGCAGCATTATTGCCTGCACGCTCACAATACCTCGGAACATACCCGTTGTTTATCAAGAACAGAGTGTCTAAGGGAACAGATCCCATTTCTGATTCCTCGCTCGAAATTGTTTTTTTTTTGTAAAAAAGCTTGCCAAGAGTGAATTCTCCTGGATATGATTGCAATGGCTGTCAGACCTAGTCAGCCAGTAGAGGGCAGTTAATAGTTCTCTCTTGCGTGGCTGAAAACGCTTAGATTCGATCATTACTCAATAGAAATAGTACCATAAAGTGTGGCGGTTGAGTGCTCATATCCATAGTCATGGATGCCCAGTGTGGAGGTACGATACCAGCCCCCGACGGCTTTTTGGTCAAGCCCTTGGCGACGGCCTTAGCCGGTAATAATTCAAGTCCAGTGAGGGAATCCCAAAAGGTAGCCAAGAACGGGGGTCAGAGGAAAGTTGTCCGCTGCAGCGGTGACAATAGCCACGGCAACGACCTTGTGAGTACGCCCTGGATCTACATCTTATGGAGCCCCCCCCCCCACCCCCCCCGGCTTCTTGGGTTGTCAAGGGCGTCGATGCATCTGTTTTCACGCGCTGATCCCCCTCTTTACAGGAATTTATGTATCTTTTGGATCCAGGATTGTACACAAATGTTCCCGCGTAGCCTTGGAGGTGGGCGGACGTAGGTGACAGCAAGTTCTCGATCGATGGATCACTTGAAGTTGGACGGCGGCGGGTGAGTGAGTGTTGGTGGCCCGAAGTCGTGCCGATCCATCCGTTTTTTCATTTAATAATCAACCATGGATGGTATGCACTCTGCTTGAACCAGACATCTTTTTGTCTTTTGCACTGTTTCCTAGCGTTTATTTTGAGTATTGATTAACCACCTAGACTCCGTCTTTATGTGTGTTTGTTCTCTACTGTGTTGCCCTCTTGTCATAAGATATTTGTAAGCTATAGCCTTATGTGGCTGTGTTGTGGCTTAGCTGTACAGCCTTACTAGGAGCTACATTACGTAACTACTAGTAGGGATTATATTTCTATAAGCTTTACTTATAATCCTCCTTTTCTTAATTTAAGCACTTTATAAACCTTTAGACCTATACCTAGCTATACGCTTTAGCTTATAATAGTTATAAGCCTAACTCCTATTAAATTATTTTAAACCTCTATTTTATAATTATATATATAAGATTATAATACTTAACTACTATAGCTTCTCTTAAGGTTAATTTTATTACTAAGATAACTAAACTTAATAGCTATTATAACTAGCCTATATAGTTTTAGTAGCTTAAGTATATCTATAAGATCTAAGGTATATAAGAATATATTAACCTAAACGCTTATAATATAGTAGGTCTCCTAAGCCTCCTAGAGTTAGTTCTAACTATTTATAATGTTATTAAAGAATATTAATACACCTAGAAGGATAAATATTAAAAGAAGTAAGTAAAATATAAAGCTTAAAAAGCAGCTTAAAATACTAACTAAACTTCTATTAAGACTATTAAGAGCTTATAAGAAGATAACCCTCTAAGGCTGTCTGCTAAAGTCTTAAGGGTCTCCTTATTTAAAGGAGTCCCTCCTAAGCACCCTCCTCCTATTATAATAAAGGATATTAAAAAAGAATAGAATTACTACATTAAGGTAGTAACTACTTAAGCGCCTCTATACTTATAGCTTACCTCTTACTACTAGTATATTTAGAATTAGATTATAAAGACTATAAATATAACACTCTTAATAACTACTTAGCTTAAAGCTAATATATATAGTATAATATCTCTCTAAGGTACTATATACTCCCTCTAGTAAAACCTAACACCTAATAATACTACTACTTATTCTATAGTATATAAAGAATATAGGTAAGTCCTAGATAAAGTAAGAGGGGAAGCTAACCCTATTAAGTAGTATAAGGAGTAGTATTATACTTACCTCTAAGCTTAAGTATATAGCATCTAGAATGTTAATAGTATACTTACTGCTAAGGACTTCTTAAATACTATTAGAGCCTAAATAAACCTCTTATAGAGTAATTAAGCCTATAAAACGCTAGTTTAAGACCTTAAGATAGGTAAGCCTATACTTACCCTAAATAAGCTTAGAAGGATCTTTAGCGCTATATCTTATAATAACACTATACATAAGCTCTTAACTAAGAACTAAGGCGCTTACTCTACCTTTATAAAACAGTCTAATACCTATAAAAAGCAGCTCTACTAATACCCTTATAGCTAGAAGTATCTATAGACGCCTTAGTAGTATACTTAGGTTAAATTTACTCTAATAGGTAAGGTTAAGTTAGAAATATAGGTTAGGGTTAATAAATTAAAAGCTAAAGAAATTATTAAGGTAATTAATAGCTACTAATAGGAGAGTATATAGAAAGACCTTATAGAAAAAGAATAGCTTAATAAAATAAAGAACTCTAGAGCTAAGGCCCTAAAGAATACCTACCTAAGTAACATTATTACAGTCCTAATCTTACCTAAGCTTACACAGCCTACTAGCACCTAGTTACTACATACTATCTTTTTAACAGCCTATAGGGGGCCTTACCTACTCTCTAAAAGCACTATTATAGATAACTATAGAGCTATACACCTTATTAATAATAAAAGCCTTCTAGAAGTAGACTCTTATATACTATTAACTTATAAGGACTATATAGAGGTAGGCTCTTCCTCCCTCTTAGTCCTTAGGCGTAGAAGAAGGGTTATACCTAATACCCTTAATAGCCTAGGAGGTCTTAATACTTAGCCTCTTACGCTTAAGAACATAGCCTATATTAAAGATTTCTATATTAATATTATTTTAGAAACACTTCTACTTAAAAGTAAAATCTAGTACTATAGACTTAACTATACCTTATGCTATAGGAACCTTATAAGTAGAATTATTATAAAAAAGCTTATAAGAAAGTAAAACCTAGTCTTCTTTAAATATAATAAGCTTACTTATTACTATAAGTTCTTTATTTCTATAAGCCTACACCTAGTTATAGTAACTATAAGACTTAGATAAATATAACCTTTATATAGATACTACTAAGATTAGGTAGATAATACACACCTCTAGCACTTACATATAGGACACCTTTTGCTAGATACTTTTAGGCACTTAGTCTACTATATAAGAGGAGTTAAAATTAACAGCCTAATAAGACCTATATATAAACACTATACTTAAATATATATAAAAAACCTTATCTCTAGAGGATCCTCTAAAGCTAAAGTAATTTACCCTTAGTATTATATTTCCTAAGATGTCTTTAACTATCTATACTTATAAGAAGGATTTTCCTAGCTGCTAATTACAAAAAATAAGTATATAAAACGCCTTATTAGGTTCCCCCTATATAATAAAACTTAGAGTTTAATTCTTAGCAGCTTAAAATAACTAGAAGCCTAGGTGTTACACTAAAGGAGACTATTAATCTGCGTTTTTTATAGTAATAAGGACTATACTGTTATTAGCTATAAGGGTAATAAGTAATCTAATTATAAGTAATAGGTATAATAGAAAGAGATTATTATTAAGCTCCTACTGCCTTACACTAAGGAGCTAGTAGGAGGGGGTAAATAAGCAGGCTAAGAGGCTATTAATAAAGGTATTATTATACACCTAGCAGCTAAGCTTCTAGTAGATATATAGGAAGAGCTAGTTCTTACTAGTATTTATATTCTTAATTTAAGCCTATAAGAATTACTAAGCTAGAAGTCCCCCTATAAAGTTAAGCTTTAATAGTTCTACTACTACTTTAGGTAGTAAAACACTATACCCTTTGTTAGGTATATAAAAAGCCTACTTCTACACTAGGGAGAGCTCTTTACTTATAGCTGCTAAGTATACCTACTTATAAGAGATTATAAAAAAGGTATTAGGAAAAGGGATTTTAAAATGTTTCCTTATAGGTATATTAGATATCTAGTAGGCTATATACTAGAAATATATAACCTATATAGAATCTAGATACCTACGCTTAAGTAGGTAATTATTATATATAACATTACGTTTAATAAGTTACTTTTTTACTTAGGATAATAAGACCTTAAAGAGCTATTAGGAAGTATAGCTAAGGAGATTATAAAGTTTATTAGTAAGTTAATTAATATAGCTAATATAGCTATTTAGCTCCTTAGTATCCTAAATAATAATATAAACGTAAATAATACACCTATAGATAAGACGTAGTTAGCTAATCTTCTTTTAACTTAAGATGTTAAGCGTAGGAGATTAGCTTTAGAGAGTGTAGACCTAGATAATTAGGCTTATAAGAACCTAAAACTAGATAGCCTGCAGTTAGGAGGACTACTTACTCTAGATCTAACTTCTAACCCTCCTGTAAGGCTTAGAGGTAGAGGTAAAACTATTAAGATTAATATTAATAAAGCAGATATAGATAAAAACCTAATTACTAAAAGTAAAGTAGTACTTAAAGGTATAAACTACCTATCTAAAGGTGTAGACTATATATATACTGCAGATAAGGTATAGAGGCCTAAATACCTTTATAGTAATAAGCACCTAGCTGTTATATAGGGTAGATAAGCTACCTAAAGTAAGGAAATAATCTTACTAGAAATTATAGTTAATATAAGCCTATAAGAACCCTTATAATAAATACTAAAACTAAAGTAATAGAAGGTCTTTTATAAAGGAATACACTTAAGTAAGTATATCTAATAAAGGAAAGCCTATAATAATCTAAATACTAGGAGTATCTTAATAATAATAACCTTATTACACTTATAGTAATAGGTTTTTAATTAAAACTCTTTTTTCTCTACCTTTTTACCTAATTAGTAGAAAGCTAAGGAAGAGAGAAGTTTTATATACTACACTATACACGCTATAGTAAGAAGAGCTATTAAGAGAAGCTTTATAAAGCGCCCCTTAACTAGTAAGAACCTTACTCTCTATAAGAAGGACCTTATTAATCCCCTACGCTACTAGAGAGATCTTTCTTAACTACTACCTATAGTTAAGAAACTGTTTTAAGAAGCTTCTAATAAGGAGATAAAGAAGCATAAATATATAAGCACTTATAAAATTATTAACTATATATTAATAAATAGTACTTCTTTACTATTAAAATAGGTATATATCTATAAGTTTATAAATAGCCTTCTTAACTGCTATAAAGTAAGAGTCTATATATATAGAGATATATAAGAATTAGATTCTCTTTAGAATATATATACTACTATACTTATAGTAAAGACCTTCTAGTTAGTTATAGCCCTTATAGTATAATTTAATCTTAAAGCTATATAATATAATATTAATAGTGCCTTCCTTTATTCAAAGTTAGATCTAGATATACTACCTATCTACGTTAAGCTTCTAGATAGGTACTATTAAGAAGGTAAGTATATAAGGCTTTAATACGCTTTATACAGCCTCTATAATACGCCCCTACTCTAGTACTTAACGTTCTTAGTAACCCTTAGGCGCCTAGGCCTAACCCTATATATAGAAGATTAATATATATTTTAGACTGCAGATAAGAAGGTAATTATTATAGTCTATATTAATAACTTTATTATGCTGCGCTACTAAGATAATAAAGCTAAGGCCTAGAGGATTATTAACAGTATTAAGGCTAAGTATAACCTTAAGGACTAAGGCTTAGTAAACTACTTTCTTAGTATATATATTATTAGAGATAGGCCTATAAGAAAGGTATACCTAGTCTATAATAATTATATTAAACAGATTACTAAGCGCTTTAAACTTACTAATAGAGTCTACCTTACTACTCTACTTCTATATATTAAATTTAAACTATATAAAGGATAAGTAATAAGGCATAAGGTAAAAGACTACTAAGAAAAGGTTAGTAGTGTGCTATATATAGTAATTATAGTTAGACTAAATATAGTATTTATAGTAGTAATTCTCTTATGCTTTCTTATAAACTTAGGACTAATTTACATATATATAATTAATTAATATTTCTAATACCTATATAAGACTTAGTATCTTACACTTACCTATAGCTTAAAAGAAGCAGTAGAAGTAGTAGCTTAAGTGCTTATAATTACTAAAGATATAAGTTTTATAGATAACAAAGAAACTTAATAGTCTTCTTAGGGATATATTATTTTGCTGTTTAGAGGACCTATCTAGTAGAAAGCAGCGCACTAGAATATAGTTACTACCTTAATAATAGAGGTAGAGCTACTAAGTCTTAAGCATACAGCTAAGGAGACTATAGCTCTCTAGCGCCTTTTTTAGGATATTAATCTTAAAGTTAGAAGTACCTAGAATATTTACTATAATAATTAGTAAACTATTTACCTTATTATAGGTAAGGAGGTAAGAATAATAACCTACCTTTAGCACATTAATATTTAAAATATATAGCTTTATAAAAAGTATATAGCAGGTAGATTCTAAGTAGTTTACTTAGTAATAGACTAAATACTAGCTAATAGGCTTACTAAAAACCTCTTATAATAGAAGTTTAAGTACTTTAGAAGCCTATTATACTTATTTAATTTATAGTTACTTATTATAGAGGTAGACACTAGTGTATAGTAAGATAATTCTTATTTAGGCTACGCCTAGAAGAAATAACAGCCTAAAGGCTACCTCTCCCTATAAATAAACTTTTCTAGCCTATAGGCCCTAACGCTAAAGACAATTCTACCCTAAAGGGCTACATATAAGAGAATAACTAGCCTAAAGGCCCTACTACTTTATATAGTAATTAAGATAGCAGCCTATAGGGGCTATAAAGGTATCCCTAATAAGAGGCTTAATTACCTTTAGGAAGGAGGCTTTCTTACCTTTATACTTAGGGCTAGCTATAGAGGTAGAGCTATAAGCTCTACTACCTAATAGACTAGCCTTAAGTAGAGCTAAGCGTATAGGCTTCTTACCCTTAGAAGCGTTCTTCTCTACCTTAGTAAGGATGTAAGTAGTAACTAGCTGCTCTACATCCTTAGTATATATAAGGACTTAGCGTATAGTAGTATATAAATTAGTAAGCCTCTAAGAAGTAGTTAGTAATAAGCTATTATAAACATAAAAAATAACTTATAGTCTTTAATGTATTAAACTTAATAGCTATATAGAGCTTAGCTATAAAGATCCTAGCTATAATAGGTATAAAGATATAGGTATTACTAAAGTAACTTAGGATGTATTAGTAATAATAAGTAGTACTACTATAGTAGTATATAGTAATAGGAGTCTTATATTATTCACTATCTAGGTAGGAACTAGTAAGGTATTCCTTTACACTATTCTATATTTAAGAACGCTAATTAAACTAGCGTAGAACTAATTAGATCCTATAGTTAAGATTAGTTACATAATGCAAAAAAAAAATAACAGCAGTTAGCCTAATATAAGCATTATACCTTATTCTTATGCTGTTAACTTAGTAAGGTAGCTTATTTAAGAACATATAGTACTATAGGGGTTAGTATAGTCTACCTTAATGCTAGATTAACTTACTAGAGATAGCTTTGCTCTTAAGGTCTATACTACTAAGGTTAAGAACTCTTAACTATAGAGGTATTTAACCTTAAGAGGTAGGCTTATTAGGTATATATAGTTAGCTAGGATAGAATCTCCTAGGATTCTCCTATTAACTATACTTATAACCTACTAAACCTATAGTTTAGATAAATTATCCTAAAACCTACTAAAGTAACTAAATTAAATCCTCTTTTCTAATCTTATTAAGTCTAATCTTATTAACTTCTTATCCTATATACCTTAGTTATACCTACGCTTAACCTAGATAACCCCTTTAAACTAGGCACTCCTCTTAATTATAACCCCTTAGAGGTTATAAAACAGTTTATAACAGCTTAGATAAGCTTTATTATTAAGCAGTATAGAGGGAACTTTCTATATAACATTATTACTATTAATAGTAGAATAGATAACTATATAGTAATTAATATTACTAGCGTTAGATTAGCAATCTTACTTCTTAATAGCCTAGTAGCTAATATAGGCCTAATTATTAGGGTAAGGTAGGCCCTATAGTAGCAGCTCTGCTCTTTTGTTAGTAGGATAGCCTAGAAGTAGGATAATATATCTAAAATTATAATAATAAAGAAGCACTTAGGCTAGCTGCAGGTAGTAATCTATGCTATCTAGTAGGTGTAGTATAATTAAGGGGAAGTCTAAAGGTTAGAGAAAAGAGATTTTACTAGAAGCTCTAAGGTGTTAGTTAGAAACTTAATATAATAGTTATACTTAATATATATTACTAGACCCCTAGAAAATAAAACATATTTATATAATGTATAGCCTAAAAAGGTATACTATTCTATATATATAGTACTTATTAATCTATATAGGTAGAGAGAAAAAACCTCTTATAATTTATATAGGAGGAAAACTACTCTATCTTATTAAACATTAGAAGGTTAGCTTGTTTTTACCTAACATAATATAGGATTATTATAAAGGGAAAACATAATACATAGGTGTAGTGTACTATTATTAGAGCCCTATTATGTATGTAGGGCCTAGGGCTCTACTTTTGTAGGGCTTTAGTGGCTAATTAGACTTCTGCAAAAGTAGCTTCCTGCAGTTAGAATTAAACTAACTGTCTGCACGCAGAGCGCACAGACGCTGCTAGATATATACTACTGCATTATATAGGTACTACAGTAGTATACACTTATATTATTACTATAAAGGGTAGTATTTAGATAAGAGAGGTATAGAAGCTTATACTTTATAGCCTCTTCCTCTTTAGCTCCCTTTTGTTAAATTAGAGGGTTCTATAGAGGGCACTTTAGGCGCGCTAAAAGGGTGCGTAGAGATAGAAGTTATTAGCCTAATTCGGCCTAGTTACTTAGTAATTATTAGAGGGACTGCTGCAGGCTTTATCCTAGGCATTAGGCTTTATTAAGGCCTTAGGCACCTAGAAAAGGGGTTACTAAGGGCTTAGTTAGGCAGTAAGGCTAGGCAAAAGGGTAACATAACAGTTATAGTTACACATATAGTTAGACATATATAATATACATAATATTAACTTATTACTATTACCCCTATTAATTTAATAATTAAGAGTCTTATATACTTAGAAATTAATAGTAATAAGCTTAATAATATAATTCCTATAAGCAAAAAGTATATAATAATAACTAATAATATAAAGATTACTTTAAAATCCTCCTCTAACTAAACTATCTAGTTTAAGTAGCTTTAGGTAAAGGCTAAAGCCTATAACCTATAGGAAGTAATTAACCTATTAGTAAGTAATTCTTATGCACCTAGTAAGACTATTACAGCACTTATAGAGCGCCTAATACACCTTTAGCCTTATAACTATCTAAGATACTAAGCTCTACACCTAGGATTAAACTCCCTAGGTGCTTAAGGAGTAGTAGTAACTATAATCCTAATAGCTTATTAGAGATTACTCCTTAAGCCTATAGTAGTAACTAACTTATAGGCTAAAGAGGTCTATAAGCTCTTACTAAGTAACTTACTATTATATAAGAAGCAGTAAAGTAAATATACTAATACGTTAAAGGAGTATAAAATATATATATAAAAATACACCCTACTATAGGACTAGTTTAGAGATACTATAAGTATTAAGCTTTTAGAATACTATTATAAACTAGATAAGCACCTTAACTAATAGGTAAAGAAGCTTAAGAATTATATTACTAAGTGCCTAAAGGAAAAGCGTAATAAGGTGTAGATAAAATATAAAAGAATTCTCTATAAAGGTGCTTAGAATTATATTAATAATATAAAGAAGCTTAAGAAATAGCTTCTTATATAGGAAAGCACCTTTTATAACGTAAAGGCTAATAAAGTCCCTAATATATAGCACTTAAAGTATTAGTTTTAGGATATTATAAAAGCTTTTTTAACTAGTTACCTTACCTAATAGGTATTTACCTACCTATAGTAAAGTAAGAAAGACGCTAAGAAAGAGAATCTTATAATCTCTATAATAATAAGTAATATATAAAGAGTAATAAAGCTCCTTAGTAACACGCCTATTAGGTAAAAGGCTATTTAAGAATGCTAATTAAACTAGCGTAGAACTAATTAGATCCTATAGTTAAGATTAGTTACATAATATAAAAAAAACAATTCACAGCAGTTAGCCTAATATAAGCACTATACTCTATTCTTATACTATTAACTTAGTAAGGTAGCTTATTTAAAAACATATAGTACTATAGGGGTTAGTATAGTCTACTAGAGATAGCTTTACTCTTAAGGTCTATACTACTAAGGTCTGCAGTAAGAACTCTTAACTATAGAGGTATTTAACCTTAAGAGGCAGACTTATTAGGTATATATAATCAGCTAGAATAGAATCTAGGATTCTCCTATTAACTATACCTATAACCTACTAAACCTACGATCTAGATAAATCTAGGATTCTCCTATTAACTATACCTACAACCTGCTAAACCTGCGATTCAGACAAATTATCCTAAAACCTGCCTCTTAAAGCAACTAAATTAAATCCTCCTTTCTAATCTTATTAAGTCTAATCTTATTAAGTCCTTATCCTACTTAGTTATACCTACGCTTAACTTAAATAACCCTTTTAATATTAACGCCCCTCTTAATTATAACCCCTTAGAGGTTATAAAACAGTTTATAATAGCTTAGATAAGCTCTATTATTAAGCAGTATAGAGGGAACTCTCTATATAATATTATTACTATTAATAGCAGAATAAATAATTATATAGTAATTAATATTACTAGCGTTAGATTAGTAATCTTACTTCTTAACAGCCTAGCAGCTAATACAGGCCTTATTATTAGGGTAAGGTAGGCCCTATAGCAGAGGCTCTGCTTCTTTATTAGCAGAATAGCCTAGTAGAGGGAGGATAGATTAACTATTACTAAGATAAAGCGCTTAGGCTGGCTGCAGGCAGTAATCTATACTATCTAGTAGGTGTAGTATAATTAAGGGATAGAAGTAGAGATTTTACTAGAAGCTCTAAGGTGTTAGTTAGAAACTTAATGTAATAGTTATACTTAATATATATTACTAGACCCCTAGAAAATAAAACATGTTTACATAATATATAGCCTAGAAGGGTAGGTAAAAGGCTATATATAGCGCCTTTAGCCTAACTAACGTAGGTTATAAGAACCCTAAAGGTAACTATAGAAATTAAAATAATAGAAACTATAGCAGTAGGAATTATAGCTATAGAGGCTACTAGTAGATATAATCTTATAAGCTAAGCGCACTCTATAAGTAATCTTTATTATTATTAGAGCCTTTAGCGTCTTTATAAGAGTAAAGCATACTACCTAAGTAAGAGAGGTTAAGTATAAGCGTAGTAGAGATACTACTTTTAAAACGTATAAGCTGCTAGCTTTACCTTACCTTAGGGCACTATATTAACTACTGCTAGTATACTCTTCCTTATATACGCCTTAAAGGGTAGTAGGAAAGTAAAGCAGTTAAGGCTATAATTAAAAAGCGTATATAATATAATCTAAAGCTTACTAAACGCCTATAAGAGGTAAAGGTAGTAACTATTAAGAATAACTAACTATATAGTAGGTGTAGAGAAAAGATTATACTAGCCTCTTTTTACACTATAAAAAGCCTTTATTACCTAGCTTACTTAGTAATATTAGATTTAGGCTTAATAGTATATATTTTTAATAAGCCTTTATAGTTTAAGATAATAAGGGCTGCACTAGTAGGTAATTTCCTATAAGCTAACTTATAGTAACTACCTATTAAAGTATATAGCACTATGTAAATTAGGCTTAGGGGGTATATAGGTATTATTATAAGGCTTACCTTATATAACGTTACCTTTTACCCTAGCCTTATAGCTAACCTAATATCCTTTAAGAAGTTAAAGTAATAAGGCATCTAGTAGGATATAAGCTTTAGGAATAACTACCTATAAAAGGCAGATAGGTCCTTTATAGCCTACCTTAATAATATTTATAACTAATAGGTCCTTAACTATAGGCCTTTTAAGGTAGAGGCTGCTTTAGCTGCTACTATACTCTTACCTCCTATAGGCTTAAATAAAGCGCCCTAATTACACTAATAAAATAAATACACTATAAAGATATATAAGAAGCTAATTCTTAGCAGCCTATTTACTTAGCACTATAGGCTAGGTTACCTAAGCTTTAAAGTAATTAAGAGGATTATTAATACAGCTTATAGAGTGCGTCTTAAGGGCTCTAATAATTATAAGATTTATACTATTAACTATAACGCCTATATAAAAGGTAAAGCCTACTGCTTAGCTAGGCGTAGCTTATATAAATCTATAATCTATATAGAGCTTAGTAACTACTTAGTAATTAACTTCTATAACCTAAAGGTTAGTTATATAAGGTATATATCTTATATAATAATTTCTAACTGCAGTAGTAGTTATATATAGGATTTCTACCTACACTAAAGGACTACTAAGATACTGCTTACTACACTTATAGACTTCCTTACCCTATTAGAAGTATAATATAACTATTAGATAAAGGTTATTAAGACTAATAATAAGCTCTTACGCTACTTAGATATTATAGACGTAATAGAGGTATATAGTATACACCTTAAGGTAAGCACCCTAAATACCTAAGCGTAAAATAGAGCTACAGAGCGTATTACTGTAGTTATTAAGTAAAAGGTATACAGTATAGTAATTAATATATACCTACTAAACATCCTTTAGCTAGAGGTCTATATAGCTGCTACCTACCTTTATAACTATATACTATAAGTATCTTACAGTTAGAAAATCCTATACTAACTATAGTATAAGCACTTCTAAAGTAAAGCTAATATAGTATACACTTAGCTAGACCTTTCTTACCTATATATATATAGTTATAAAGTATATATACTTACTGCTAACACTTAACTTTACTATAATTAACGCTAATAACTAGCCCTAAAGGCCTAGATTAGCTACCTTATAGGCTACAGCTTAAGTAACTTATATTAAATATAAAGCCCTACCTATAGTAAAGTTTTTACTATATAGAATGTTATTTTTAATAAGAAGGTTACCTTTAATAGTAATATTATAAAGCTTACTAATAATATATATAAGAGTAATCTATAGGAAATAGCTGCTATAATTAAGCGTCTTATACGCTAAGAGGTATAAGAAAGAAGCTTTATATATATAGTAGATAAAGAAGCTAATAAGATCTAAGAACATACTAACTACGCTAAGGGAGTAGAAAGCCCTAATAGCCTAACCTTTTATAGCTATAAAGCTAAAGACCCTTTAAATTATAGCTATAAAAGGCTAGCCCCTCTATTACCCTATACTAAAGTAAGGTTTATATTAATAACGCTACTAATAACGCTACCTCTAAGGGCTTTATTTATAACTACCCTTAGAAACATACTTAACGTAAGAGGGTAGAAAGAAGGATCTTAATCTTAAGAAAAATAATTATAAGTACTTAAAGAAGCTACTAATAATATAACTCTTAAGTATAAGCTACTAAGATAATCTTTTAAGGCTATATTTCTAGTAGGTTACTCCTACTAGAAGTAATACTTATATATTAAACCTAAGTAGAAATAACTAGATAGCACTTATATACTATAAAAGAGGGCTAATTACCCTATTTTATAAGTAAGTATAGGTCTACTAGGTGCGCCTATAATAGAGCTAAAAGTATAACTAGGTATGCCTTTAAGTATACCTAACGTATAGCCTAATGTAGGCTAGAAGCAGGAGGTAGCTAATAGGCTTACTATAAGGAGCAGTAAAGCAGCCTTTTTAATAGATACCTACTAAAAATACCTACCTCCCCTTCCTATATTATATAGTTAGCTAGTAAACTACCTTTTTAAAAATGCTTTTAAGGAGGCTAAAAGGAGCTATCTTTATAGCTATAAGACATTAAGATTATAAAAAGAAGTTCCTAAAGGCTCTACTTATAGTAATTAGATTCTTAACTATATATAGGTCTATATATATAAGCTTAATAAGTATAGCTACCTTATAAAGGTAAAAGTAAAGCTTATTATATATAGTAATTAATAGGTAAAAGATTTATATAATATATACATAGCTATATTAGTAGGTATATCCTTCTAAATATTAATAGCTCTAGCTGCCTGCTTTAACTTAGAGTTACTCTAATATAATGCTATTAATATATTTATCTATATAGATATTAATAAGGAAGTATATATAGAGTTACTACTAGGTTACTATAAGAAAGGTATTATTATACGCCTTTAGAAAGCCCTCTATAGTTTATACTAATTACCCCTCCTCTAGTAATAGCACTTTAAAGTAGGACTTATTACATAAGGTTTCTAATATATTATAGGTAAAGACTGCTGCTAGCAGAAAGGCTAGATTACATTCTTCTTTTATATTAATAACTGCATATTAGCGTTTCTAAAGGCCTATAAGTATGTAGTAATTAAGGAGCTAAGCACCCTCTAAGTAAAGTATTACCTTAAAGGAGGCTAGGAGCTCTAGTGGTTCCTAGGCCTTAAAGTCCTATGTAACTATATAAGTAGGAGACTCTAGCTCTTATAAGCAGTATATATAGAGAAGGCTATAAAACTACTCTCTATATATACTAATATTATAGATAATATATATAAATTTACCTCTATAATAAAAGAAGAGCTCCTACTATATGCTAATAATATAGCGTATTATAAGATAAATAGATACTAGCAGAAGGTTAGTATAATCCTTTATACTACTATTATAATATGCCTTAATATTACTTTTATAGTAAGTAGGCTTATAAGGTTTAATTAGAACCTAAGTAAAGCCTACTAAAAGGCTACTAACTATATATTATTATATCTTTATTATATATATTACCTCTACCTCTAATTTAGCGCTAAGCCTAGTAGCGTTAAAGACGCCTTAGAGGTTACCTCTAACGTAAGCTTTATAGATAATTTACTTAACTATAAGAGCTTTTAGGCCTTTATAATAAAGCTTTTTAGAGGCCTTATTACCTAGTAGGCTAATAAGTAAGATACTATTACTATATTAACTACTAAGGTAGAGCTTTTAGCGCTCTTATAAGCAGCTAAGAAAGCCTTTCTTGCTAGCTAATTAATATTACACTTATAAGTATAGCTCCCTATAGAGCGCAGCTAGCACTTAATATACATATTAAAAGCGCTTTAGCCTATAAGAATATAGATATAATATAATAATTAACAGACTGTTAATCTTATAACTAAGGAGCTCTTAAAGCTTTATATAAAGTTATATTATATAGATATTTATAACTACTAGTTATAATAGGAGGTTACTTAGCAGTATGTTAACATTATATATATACTATCTATAGAGCTTATAGTAGACAGACTTACTAAGGCCCTTAACCTATTAAAGTATAAAGCCTTCCTATAATAGATAAATATAACTAATAAAAAGGCGTTTCTTAAATATAACTAAGCGTAAGAGCTTACTAAAGATAAGACTTACTTAGAAGTATAGATAATAAAGGAGGATATATAAGCTATTAAGGAGACTTATAATCTCCTACATGCTAGTACCCTATAAGCACTATAGATTATAGGAAAGCCTTTTCTAAGTGCCTTTTACATAGGGTATTATAAAGTAAAGGCTTTACCCTTTATAGCTATAAGCTATAAAGGCCTATAAGAAGGCCTTCCCTAAGGGGGCGTATTAAATTAGAGGGTTCTATAAAGGGCACTTTAGGTATGCTAAAAGGGTGTATAGAGATAGGAGTTATTAGCCTAATTTAGCCTAGTTACTTAGTAATTATTAGAGGGACTGCTATAGGCTTTATCCTAAGCAGTAGGCTTTATTAAGGCCTTAGGCACCTAGAAAAGAGGTTACTAAGGGCCTAGTTAGGCAGTAAGGCTAGGTAAAAGAGTAATATAATAGTTATAGTTATATACATAGTTAGATATATATAATATACATAATATTAACCTATTACTATTACCTCTATTAATTTAACACCTTTACGTTAGTAACTAGATTCTTAAGTGCTACACCTATATTAAAAAGATTCTAGTTAGTAATAAGTATATTTATAACTTACTTTTCTTAATAAAGCTTTACGTTTTTAGAGAGGTATAACCCCTCTTTCTCTTCTTTAAGGTACTTAGGGGTATATCTCCCTTACTGCCTAAGGTAGAAGTAGTAAAATAACTCCCTAAGTATTAGTTAGCTAAGTGCTCTAAATAAATATAAGAAACATATATTCTTATATAGAGGCTTAAGGCTGCCTACCTCCCCCTTAGGGAGTGTAGAAGAAAGGCGCTTTAAGCCCTTAGTAAGGGCGTTAGTAGCAGCGCTAGCCTTAAGGATCTCCTTAATATATACTAAGGTAGTAGTATATACTACCTTAGCCTCCTCCTCCTTCTTCCTTTTCTACTTAGTAGTAGTAGCCTTATTAGTAGTATACTACTTAGAGGTATAGAGGTCTATTTTATAACTATTAGTATATAATAATTACTCTCTAGAATACTAAACTTACTTAGAAAATTAACTATTATTATTATTTTATAATTCTAATTTATATATATATTAGAAATAATAATCTCTTATATATATAAGTATTTAGGAATTAGCTACTTATAGGTTTAACTTATAACTTCTATTTAATAGGTTAATAAAAGAAAAAAAAAAGAATTTATTAACTTTATAGTAACCTATAGATATATTAACTTACCTTATAATTAAATTTAAAAGGAGTATTAACCTACTTTTATTTATTTTTAGTAGTAATAATAACTTCTTTATTTAGATAATAATATTTAAATAATTTATAGTAAAATAAGGTTTAAAAATAACCTTAATATTTCCCTTTATTCATTTCCTTTATTTTATCTTTTATAACATATAAGAATATATATTTTAGGCTTTTTATTAATATATTATTTATATAAAGGTATATAAGAATTAATTATCTTTTTATAAAGAGTTAATTAGGGGGTGTATTATAAGATATTTATAAGCTATAGCCTTATATAGCTGTATTATAGCTTAGCTATACAGCCTTACTAGGAGCTACATTATGTAACCACTAGTAGGGATTATATTTCTATAAGCTTAGCTTATAATCCTCCTTTTCTTAATTTAAGCACTTTACAAACCTTCAGACCTATACCTAGCTGTGCGCTCTAGCTTGTGACACCTCTGTTCCAGCGACATGTTCTCTCGCACAAGGTCCCTGGCGTCCGGTCCCCGCCTGGTGAGGTCACTCTCGACGGCGCGGGGTTCCCTGTCGGGGCTCAAGATCAACGCGGCTCGGCTCCAGGAGACGATTCATCATACGTGCCAGTGGGGTGCAGCCCATCGCTACGGCGAGTAGGTGTTTCATTTTCCCTTCCACCAGATGCTCTTGGCCGAGGAAAAAAAGTAACACGCCGTTTCTTTGTTGTGTAGCGGCCCGACGGAAACGGGCATGGCCCGCCTCGCGCTGTCCGACGACGACGCGCGCGCGAGGCGCTGGCTGGCCGAGGAGGCGGCGAGTCTCGGCTGCGAGCTCTCGGTCGACGAGATGGGCAACATGTTTGCCAAGAAGAGGGGCGCCCTGAGGTTGCCGGCGCCGATGACGGCCATGGGCAGCCACCTCGACACGCAGCCCCGCGGCGGGCGGTATGACGGCATCCTGGGCGTGCTCGGCGCCGTCGAGGCGATGCGGACGATGAAGGAGAGCGGCTTCGAGACGCAGTTCGACGTCGGCATCGTCAACTGGACCAAGTGAGTGAGTTTGAGTATTAGTGCGTCTGTGAACCTGGGGGGGGGNACTGCAGACTGACTGACTGACTGACTGACTGGCTACGCGCCGGCGCAGCGAGGAGGGCGCGCGCTTCCCCAAGTCGATGATGTCGTCGGGCGTCTGGGCGGGCGACATCTCGCGCGAAACGGCGTGGGGCCTGGCCGACATGTTGGACCCCTCCGTCACGGTGAGGGCGGAACTGGAGAGGCACGGCTACGTCGGGCCGGTGGCCTGCTCGAGCGACGAGGGCGCGGGCGGGTATCCCCTGGGCGCGCACTTTGAGTTGCACATCGAGCAGGGCCCCCTCCTGGAGGAGAGCGGCAAGCGGCTCGGGGTGGTGCAGGGCGCGCAGGCGTACCGGTGGTACACGGTCACCGTCACGGGCCGCGACGCGCACACGGGCACGACGCCGCTGCAGTCGCGCAGAGACCCGGTGCTGGCGGCGTCCAAGATGATTGCGGCCTCGAACGGCATCGCCAAGGAGCTCGGCGCGCTGGCGTCGACGGGGGTCGTCAAGATGCCGGCCGGCTCGTCGACCAACACCGTCGCCTCCGAGGTCGTCTTCACCCTCGACATCCGGCACCCGGAGGACGCGGTCGTCGACGAGGTCCAGCGGCGGTGCCTCGCGTCGTTTGGGCGGATCGCCGGGGAGGACGGCCGCGGCGTCGAGCTGCGGTGGACGCTCGACACCGACTCGCCGGCGGTCCGGTTCGACAGGGGGTGCATCCGGGCCGTGGAGGACGCGGCCGACGGTCTCGTCGGACCGGACGGGTGGCTGCCGCTGACGAGCGGCGCCGGCCACGACAGCGTCTACACGAGCAAGCGGTGTCCGACCACGATGATCTTCGTGCCCTGCAAGGACGGCGTGAGCCACCACCCGGAGGAGTACTGCAGCCCTGAGGACTGGTGAGTTTCACAAGCTAGCTGCGACGCAGTTCCGTGTTACCGCGTGAGTGAGTGGTCGAGGTGCATGCCATGATCTGACAGACTGATGTTAGCGCCACTGGTACCCAAGCCCTGCTCGAAGCTGTCATTGGGTACGACCAACTGAGAGCGAGCCGGAAGCTGGAGATGAGGTAATTAGACTTGACGAGATCATGGGCGAACGACTCCTCGGAAGCCAACTCTGCGATACATGTGTTTTGAAGTATCCCTCGGAGATGGTCTCAGAGGCCATACGTTGTCGGTGTCGGTGTCATTCCAGTGAGCTGTGGCGAACTTGGCCGCTGTAAACGAGTCCCTTGTGCACTTGCATGAACATGCCCAAGCCTCCATCTATCGTCTCTGGCCTCTTTTTCATTCTCTTTCTTCTTTTTTATTAATTTTTCCTCTTCAAAAGATAAGAAACCCTCTTCTCATCCGAATCAGTCATTTGATTTCTCAGCACGCCCTTTTGGGCCCATGTCGAAACCCTGGGCCCTGCTGCGCGTGGATCTCACAGCATGTTCCGGCAGGCCGATCCATGATGATGATGATGATGATGATGATGTCAGACACCGGAGGAGGTCCCCTTCTAGTGCGGTAGGTGGTGGGCTACAACAGCCAACAGCGCTGAAGAGCACCTCTGCCGGGGGGTGGCGTACATAAGCACTCCAACAGCGAGCGTACTTATCACTGGGGTGAATTAGTAAGAAATGTGGCTTTGTATGCTGTGACGCCATACGCACGTCCAGTAGGTGTCGTTCCAACAAGGGCGATCGTATGAGCTTTGGAGCATAAAACACTGCTGAAGTACCTAGTTAGTGATTTACATGCCGAAGAAGGGATCATCACACGCCTGCTGAAATACACTCGAGCCACAGGTCGATTCCCTCCGTTGATTGACACGCAACTATTCAGCTCTTTCTCACGTCAAGCGGCACCAAAGCTGGAGTTCAAGCTGAACCCCCCTTCTGACAAAGTCCCAATCACAATGGCATCATCCCCAATCAAGCCCTTCACGATCGAGGTCCCCGACTCCAAGATCCAGGAGCTGCACGCCAAGCTCGACATGGCCAAGTTCCCGCCAGCGTTCGCCCTCACGGAGAGCTGGGACTACGGCACCCCCGTGTCCGAGGTCAAGAGGCTGGCCGAGCGCTGGCGCCACGGCTTCGACTGGCGCGCCGCTGAGGCCCGGCTGAACGAGCTGCCGCAGTTCACCACCACCGTCGCCGTGGACGGCTTCGGCGACCTCGACGTCCACTTCCTGCACCAGAGGAGCAAGCAGCCCGGGGCGGTCCCCTTGATCTTCGTCCATGGCTGTGAGTAATAGAAAACATGTCGACGTCTCGTGGTCCGTGGAGTCGTGCCCGTGGGGGGGGGGGGNGACACCAGGGGCAAACCATATCAACCAGACGAGCTGACTTTTTTCCCAACCCTTCCAACCCCCCCCAAAATCCAGGGCCTGGCAGCTTTCTCGAGGTCCTCAAGATCCTGCCCCTGTTGACGACGGAGAAGAACGGGCTCTCGTTTGACGTCGTCGCGCCTTCGCTACCCAACTTTGGCTTCTCCGAAGGTCCGGAGAAGCCAGGTTTCCGCATGCCACAGTACGCCGAGGCCATGCACAAGATTATGTTGAAGCTCGGCTATAGCCAATACGGTCAGTCTCTGCCCCCTAAAAAAAAAAAAAAAAAAAAAAAAAAATGCATGCTATGCTGTATGCCCATGTTGCGTTTCTTGATAATATGGCAAATACTGACGACCAGCCAGTGACACAAGGAGGTGACTGGGGCTTCGGCATCACCCGGTTCATGGGTCTCCTGTACCCCGACCACGTGCTGGCCTCGCACGTCAACATGGTGTCGGCCTTCCCGCCGTCCCTGCTCAAGAACCCGTGGCAGTACCTCCGGAGCCTGGTCCCGTACACGGACAAGGAGAAGAAGGGCGTCGAGCGCAGCCGGTGGTTCACCACGGAGGGCTACGGCTACAACCTCGAGCAGAGCACCAGGCCGTCGACGCTGGGCCTCGCGTGGGCCGACTCGCCCGTCGCGCTGCTCTCGTGGATCCTGGAGAAGCTGCACGACTGGACCGACGGCTACCCGTGGACCGACGACGAGGTGCTGACGTGGGTCTCGGTCTACCAGTTCTCCCGGGCCGGCCCGGAGGCCAGCGCGCGCATCTACTACGAGGTCGCGCACCCGAGGCGGCCGACGGAGCACATGACCTGGGTGCCGCGCGTCAAGCTGGGCCTGTCCATCTTCCCCATGGACCTGTCCGTGCCGCCGCTGAGCCACGCCAAGACGCTGGGCCCCGTCGTCTTCGCCGTCACCCACGGCGACGGCGGCCACTTTGCCGCCCACGAACGGCCGGAGGTCCTCGTCAAGGATCTGAGGGACATGTTCGGCAGGGGCGGCGGCGCGCACGACGTGGCCGTGAAGCTGTCGAGGCAGAGCATCTCGGCCAAGCTGTGAAACGGGGGGGAAGGGGGGGGGGGGGGGTTNGCCGATGATGAGCAGGCAGAATCACACAACGTTCCCACATATGGCTAATTACGCACTACTATGCAAACGATGACAATATGCTTGACTGGCAGCGGCACATGGCGACAGGGGGCGGAGAGGTGAACATCGAAGACAAGTTTGAGGATTTTAAACTCCATCTACAAATTGTAATCGTTTCCAATGCCACAGGCGGTCTTGGTTGGGTTGATTCAGTGCCCACACTTTCCCTTCATTATTACTGTTTACACTACGTCGAAAACAAACTTGGCTTCAAGCAGCGATGGCGCGGCGCTACGCTGTGTCTCAGTTTAAGACGGGCCGCGGGGGGGGGGGGGGNTAGCCTAGCCCCCCCCCCCCCTATACCAGCAAAAAAGAGGCGTCCAAAGCTAAAAGAACATCACCGATCGATGGTCACTCGCTTGTCAACAAAACAATTCGGGAAAAAAGACAAAAAGGCGGCGGCATGTGCTGATGAAGTCACGGAAGCGAAGAAAGGGGGGGGAGGAGGAGGACGAGTGGAGGACGAGTGGACGGCCCCCGGAACCTCCCACATTCCCCCCGACGTCTGCGGCTTGCTCCCCAGGACATGCCGTAATATGATGGACGATAGCCATGATTGGGCCGGCCGTCAAGAAGGGAAAAAGGAGGTCTCACCATCCGGTCCATCGCTCGCGCGGGGAAGGGGGAGAAAGGCCGCTGACGCAGTACGCCGTATCACCGGCGGGTCATCACAGCCGCATCTGGTTAAAGAAGAAAAGCTACACGGCCGTTGAGCGATGCCGCATCAGAGCAAGACGCGACGACCGACCCCCGGAAGTCTGGATTTGTATCACTGTTTTCTTTTCCAAATGCCCCCCTCCGGGCCCTCCCCCTCCCCGTTCTCGTCAGGCTTGCCGCTACGGGTCCTAGACCATACGATCCTACGCGCTACCTATTAGCTTCCCTCCCGTGGGAAGCCCTACAAAGTCTCCATCTCTCCATCTCTCTCTCTCTTTCTCTCTCTCCTTTTGAAGAGCGAACGGATGATTTTCTCCTTTGCTTTGTGAATTCCTTGTTTTCCCAAAACTTGTATTTTCAGTGCAGAAATTCAAACAACAGAGGAGGTTTAAAAAGACGAAAGAAGAGGACATCGTCACAACATGTCCACGACGGAGAAGCCCCGCGGCGGCGTCGACCACTCCCACGGCCACCACCACCACCACGAGTTCCCGAAGCCGCACCTCAGCGCCCTGGGCGGCCACCTGGTCGCGGCGTCGGGCGAGTTCGTCGGCACCTTCTTCTTCCTCTTCTTCGGCTACGCCGGCCAGATCATGGTCGTCCTCCAGGGCGCCGACGCCGCCCCGGACGGCTCGCTCAGCAGCCAGGGCGTCGTCTTCATCGCCCTGACCTACGGCTTCTCCCTCCTCGTCAACGTCTGGACCTTTTACCGCGTCAGCGGCGGACTGTTCAATCCCGCGGTAAGGAGGGGATTTTTCTTTCTTCTTTTTGTTTTTCTTCGGGGGGTTTTTTTTTTTTTGCTTCTTCTTCTTCTTCTTCTTCTTCTTCTTCTACTTCTTACGTCTCTCGGGCGTTGAGATAAAAACCAGCATATGAGAAAAGCCGTTTGCTTAATTTTTTTTTTAAAATTAATTTCTCTCGCCGTGATCTAGGTCTCTCTGGGTCTGTCCCTCGGCGGTCAGCTGCCCTGGACGCGCTCCCTCTTCCTCATCCCGGCGCAGCTGCTGGCCTCCATGTGCGCCGGCGGGCTGGTCGAGGCAATGTTCCCCGGCAACATCTCCCAGGCCAACTCGCTGCTCGGATCGCGCACCTCGGTCGTCCAGGGTCTCTTCCTCGAGATGTTCTTCACCGCCCAGCTCGTCATCGTCGTCTTCATGCTCGCCGTCGAGAAGTCCCGCGACACGTTCCTCGCGCCCATCGGCATCGGCCTCGCCCTCTTCATGATTATGATTCCCGGTAAGCACACACACACACGCACACACACATGGCCGTGTAAGGGCGGCAGGGAGGCTAATCAACCGGGTTCTTCAGGCACGTTTGCCACCGGCGGGTCGCTCAACCCGGCTCGCAGCTTCGGATGCGCCGTGGCGGGCAAGCAGTTTCCCAACTACCATTGGATCTACTGGCTGGGTCCGGCCTTGGGAGGCGCCCTCGCCGCCGCCTACTATCGTTTCGTGAAATGGGTGCACTACGAGGAGGCCAACCCGGGCCAGGACTTGCCCGTGGACCCGGAGAATCTGGCGGCCAACAGAGTCCCTGGACTGCCCGGCTTGATGCGCCACCACCATGAGGTGTAGGGGATGCGAGCGGGCTAATAAAGTAACTGCTGTGGATTGTATGAGATAACTGTGAGGGGGGGTATAACAACAACTTGTTGAACTAGGTATCGGAGGCGGTTTGCATGTCAGGCACAAAAAGCAAAAAATAGCGAGTCGGATTTGACACATTGTAAAACATGCCCGAGTCTTGTGTCTCTCCTTTACTGTAGCATGTGAAGGCCATCGACGTTTTCTTGGTTCCGTTTTCTGTAATACTCTCCAAATCGCCTTCACTCTACCGGCAGTGACCCTTGATATATCGTCCTGTATCTCCCTGGGTCGTAAGGCAGCATACATCCTCGATAACATGAACGGCGTGATCAATGCAACTCTGTCTGATATTAGTGCTTGGGTAACTCGCCAGCTTTCCTAGGACTTGGTGCTCTTTGTAATCATGACACAAAACTTCCTACCACGGCGGAGCGAGTGACTGGAACAACGGTTGATGAATGATGGTGGCGTCCACCCCATGATTTTCGAATCCGCCTCAATCATTGTGTTGGTGAAACCATAAGGATCAACAAGTGAGCTTTTTACTTGCATCATGCATTTTGCATCAGCTAGTTCTGCTTTGGCATGTCACGCGAAAGCAGCAATATGGCAAGTACCTTGACACAATCCAAGATACTAATATCACCACCACACGCCAGACGCCTCAAGGGAAACAACCCATATACTCAGCGCTGGCTGCGTTATCAGTGCTCTGGCCCTGGCATTGATTGGTCTGAACGATTTCTAGGCCGTCTGGGTATTCAGTGGCGCATACTTATCCTCAACAACAGACGTGGCTTTGGGGATTGACGGCTGACCATTCTGCTGGCCCGGCTATGCAGGATAATACCAGCTTCTCAGCTACGTATCCAGGCTCTGGCAAGGCCAAAGAATTCGCCCACGACCCCTTCACCATCAGGCTTGTCAGAATCATGAGACTTGCCGTGCAGATGCCGTGCCCGTGGCTGTGAGAGCTTAGGTTGAACGACTTTGGGGAGTTTCAGGAAACAAGTTGCCGCACAATCAAAAGTCATCGTCAATTGAAGCTCCTGGGTAATGGACCAGTAACTCCAAACATCCCAATTAGTATCAGCAGGTTTAGCTAAAAAAAAAAAAAAAAAAAAAAAAAAAAAAAAAAACCTCACCGTCCCAATTNATCGCGATCCCTCGTAGGTCAGGGTTTTTTCTTTCTTTTCTTTTTTCATTTCCCTTGATCGCCTCATTCACTTCGTTCCCAAGACCGCTTAACATCCCTCGTAGAGACCTCCTCTGGTCCGTCGTCCATACAAAAAAAAGACCATCAAACATGCCCTTCCTCGTCCCCCTCGCCGTGGGCGTCGCCCCGCCTGGCGTCGCGCTCATACTCGTCGTCTCGGTGCCGGTCCTGCTCGGCATCATCGTCGTCGTGGTCATCGACAGAGTCGAGGCCTATCGTTGCTGGTGTTTTGGCTCGTCGCTGCTCCTCCCACGTCTTTCTGGCGGTGCCGATGGTGCTGCCGTCGGGATCGAGAGGGACGCTCGCTGCCTCGTCCGGGCTGAGCGTTGAAATGCCACGCGACGGCCGCGTCAGCGTCCGCAGCGTCGACTCTTGGCCAGAAGATGTGATCCAGCCGATGACAAGAGCGGAGAAACTCACTGAGGGGGGGCTGCGTTAGCGAGGGGAACGTCGGGGGAAGGGGACCACGGGCTTGCTCACTGTCAATATTGCAGCACAGCAGGCAAAGCCACGCAACCTCGCCGTTCAGGGCTATAACAACCGTGAGGTTTCTTTGGTGGAGTTGTCAGTTTCGTTCAACAGAGCCACGGGGATGAGCCACGTACATTGCGCTGCTGAGAACCGTGCAGCATGACCCGATGAAGGTACGGATGACGAGTTTCCGCAGTCTTACGTTTGGTGGCGCGCGCGGTATCCGTCGGTTCCGCCAGTCTAATGTCCACGGCTTCCACAAGTGATGCTTTACGGAGTGGAGGTCTTTGGGCGCTCCTGTTAGCTTCATCTCCGGCGTCCACGCGTGGGACAAGCATGTTTTCCCGATACATGACTTACCCAATAGTGGCAGCAGGAACAATATAGTAAGGTAAATCTGCCGGGCGGATCAGATTGCGGTGCGCTACACCCGCTGTGACAGGGCAGTTTAACTCACATTCATGGCCGCGTCAACCGAAAGGAGCGGCAGCAGCACCGGCAGTTCCAATCCGATGGTGCAAATGCCGTTCTCGAAGTGTGTGACTCGGCTGCGGCAAAAAGGTTCAGTTGCGAGGTACCACCCCCACCGTACGAAGCTGAGCCTTACAAAGCGAAGTTCAAGATGATAATGAGGACGAAAACGCCTGTCACGGGGTCAGTAATTTGCTAGTGGAAGCAGTCGTGGAGCTGGCGGGAGGGCCATGATACCGAGCATGCCGAACGAGTTTACGAGGTAAAGCTTCGATTTCAGGCGGCTCTTTCTCGTTTGGCGAATGATGTGCTACAAGAGTGGAATGACTGTGAGAATACCGCACAACGGTTTGTTCTTGGGGCAACTGGTCGCTTACGGCCCGGTCCACCATGAAGAGGTAGATGAACTTGATGCCTCGTAGTTAGCATCGATGGCATGGAGCAGCCATCTCGAAGTTGACGACGCAAGAAACATACCAGCTGGATTCCAACAGTCAGTAAGCTCCCTTCAACGAACACGGTTGCTAGTCCCGGCATACCTTTGTTGTGGCACATGCCCCCAGGCAGAAGAGGTTGGCCGCGGAGCATGCCTGGAAGTTGAGGTCGGTCCCAAACCCGAACTGGAGAATGGAAGTACCGAAAACAAACAGGAAGGCAAAGAGGTAGATCAACATGACGACTTGCACGGTTAGTAAGCCCGGCGTCGGCCCGGGTGGGCTAGCTGCTTACGCCACATGGTCCAGGGCAGTATCCTCCAGTCCTTTACTGACAGCCATCGTATGACTACGTTTTGTAGTTTAGCACAAAGGGCCCACTGCAGTTCGCGAGCGCGCGCCGAGGGGGAATCACTGACTGAAGAGAGTGGCGAGGGTAGAGGCCGATATCATGGCGACGATGACACTGACGACCTTTGCGGCGAGGGGTTCCGGCGAATGGTTGATGCTCGCGTGGCGCGCCACGGCCGCGACGACGGCGCCCGACCGCTCCATGGCTCCAGCTCCAGCTCCCGCGTGCTGTCGCAGATTTTCTATCGGGGCCCCATCAACATCGATCGTGTTCGACCAGCTAGGCTCGGAGACGCCGACGCGAGTTGCTGGGGGATGCAAGGTAAGGGGGGGGCGGCCGGTGGATCGCCGATCGGTGATGCCGGTGACAACAAGGCGAGGAGGCGGCCCGCGATGGGGGTGGGTTCGAGCCGCTTCGAGGCCCCCTTGGACGACGGGTTGAAAAGTGGCCGATGCTCGACGTAGTTTGGTTTTTTCAAACAAGCGTGAATAGGGAGTAACAAGGCTCCTTCACGACTTGATCAAGGCGGGAATGGGGGTTGGGGAGGATGATGGAGAGAACACTATGGCTGGACGC
>NWBT01000044.1:2809225-2821194 GCA_003386485.1 Colletotrichum lentis
ACGATGGTATTGTTCGGGGATTTTGTCCCATCAAGACGAGAGCAGGCAGTAGAACTTGTTCCCATGTTACTCCATTCCCATCGTTGTACGGCCAAAGCTTGCGCTCTCTCTCTCTTACACACACACACATACACACATACACACATACACACACACACACACACACACACACACACATACACATACACACACTCCCCACACACGCACACATCACACACGCACGCACACACACACACGTAGACACAGACAAGCTCACACACCTTGAGTCCTGGGACGCACGTGGCGTGCTGGTGCTGTGCGGCGGTTTGTGCGGCATGTCCAAGCGGCGATGAAGCTGTCCAACTCAACTTTCAACGAATAGAGTTCTGTTCAAACGCGCCATGCAACTGTATGATGGTGGCATGGCCGGGGCAAATGGAGATACTCATGTCAGTTGGGTTTGAATCCTATCGGCGTCACATGGTGGGGTTGTTGGCGTAACTGCCTCTTAATACCAGCCCTCATCGATGATCGACATTGTGCATGCATGATGCCCCCGCCCATCCACCTTGCTTGGGATGAATGTGATGGGGTTTTTTTTTTTTTTTTTTTTTTTTTTTTGCTTCCCGTCATAGCGGACGACGGGGTGGCAGGGTGGCGGAAACGGAGGGCGCAGCCACGTGATAATAAGACTACAGGTCTGATCATATGGAATGGCCTTTGTCTTACTCGGCATGTTTTCTGTCCCTGCATAGAAATCTGCGTGAACTGATAGTCCGATGACTGTCTGTCTGTCTGTCTGTCTGTCTGTCTGTCTGTCTGTTTTTTCAAACATGTAAACATATTCAAGGAGAACCGGCCGCCTGTCCTGTCCGGCGTCGCCCGGAAACGGGAGCCCGCAACAATGTTAGTCCCCTGTCCACACCGTCCACGGAAGTTCTTCGAGAGCCACTGTCATGGCGATCGGAGAGTGTCCGCAATACATTGCTAAAGATACGTTAGGAATAGTATCCAATTCATGTAGCATATATCACCCTCGATACATCCGGGCTGTCTTCTTACCACAACCGGCTCAGCGTCACTTGGATGGTTGGTGTTGTTAAGAAGCTTACCGCTTGGTTGAAGGTGGAATGTCTGCTCGTTGCAAAACCTCCTGTGCCCACTACTTTGCCAACGTGATATCCTAGTCGGGAACCTCAATAGTCCCAGTCGATCGTTCTACAAGACACAAAGTGCCCATCCCTTCTCGGCTTTTACCCCCGTAAGCCGAGACCATGGAAACCGGTTGACAGGCTACGTTCCCGGTAACAAAAAGGCGTTTGCGGAGACGATAGGAGGCTTCGTCTGCCGTTCTCCGAATCGCGCATGATTACAGTTGACGTCGGCATGCAGAGCACCCTTTGTTGGCATGGTTAGAGACCGGTCCAGCCCTTGGAGGGGCATTGCCCAACGAGTCGCCAGAAGCCGTGATCTGATAGCAATCACCTTGAACAACCAGGTCCACTGAATAAGATTTAGGTATGATTCGTCGTGTGCCGACGTCGTCGGCCCGACGACGACATCGGAATGCCGTGGGTGAGCCTGGTTCGAACATGGGTTGCCCCAAGTTGACCCCACCGTGCGTGCCAAACTTTCGGGTAGTTGAGAGTCATGGGCAGACAACAAAGTGTTGTTGGAACGATGACAGAGAGCGCTGGGATTAGTTCGAGAGACACATGGACTTTGAACGCAACATGATGAGCCTCAGACTTTCGGTCCCAGTGTCTCGTGCCGCCTCTCACCCGATACTTTGAACAACCGGCCTTGGCATAACACGATTTCCAAGTATCGTATGCAATCGAATCAAGGGTCAACTCAGAGTAAAGACGTCTCCTGCGGTCACCCTTGAGACGGACCGTGTTGTCCCGAGATATGACATGTAGAACAGAGACTCGCCGATGCTCCCATGGTGGACAACGTAGCGGGGGTCTTGTCAAGATTTCTGGTGTGGCTTCGGTGGTTTTAACGGACAAACAAGTTAATTAATTAGTATTTACAGAAGCGCTTCGAAAACAGAAATGAGACATGGCAAACATGTGGTGTCCTTCAACTCGGGCGGCTTCTCGATGGCTTCTACTTGACGAATTCCATCTCGCGGAGATGCTCACGCCACACGCCGACGGGATCCAAGCCCCCCACGGCCGAGTCCTTGACGCCGCCGTCCTTCGCGCCGCCGTACAGATACGGCTTCTCGTCGGCATAGCACGCCGTCTCCGCCTCGTCGGGCAGCGTCCCGTCGAGGATGTAGGCCCTGGCGATGGCGTCGGTGCACCGCGACGCGTCCCTCGACGAGTGTCCGTAGCCGTGGTGCGCGATCAGCCGGGCGTTGCCGCGCCCCATCTCCGCCAGCAGCCGGCGCCCGTTGCGCAGCGGCGTCGCCGGGTCGTGCGTCTCCGCGATGAGGAGCACCGGGGTCCGGAGCGCGTTGCCGAGGCCGCCGCGGTAGACGCCGGCGGGCTCGGGCCAGTGCTCCGTGAAGTGCTGGCACGGGAACACGTCGTAGAAGCGCGAGTTGCCCGAGAGCCAGGACGTGGCCGTCATGTTGGCCCACAGAGACTCCCACCAGCCGAGGCCGTCGGGCGGGAGGGGCGCGTCGTAGGAGTCGGCGCAGATGACGAGGAAGCCGAGCTCGTCGGACGAGGGCCGCCTCCCGTTGGGCGCGGCCGGCAGGGTCGGGTCGTATTCCCAGGCCGCGTTCTCGAGGAACGCCGCGGCGAGCGTCGAGTTGCCCTGCTCCAGGTCGGACAGCATCCTCGCGAGGGCCGGCCAGGTCCGGGCGTTGTACATGGCGCTGTAGATGGCGGCGGTGAGCGCCGAGTACGTCACGAGCGACGGGCCGCTCTGCCGCGTGTAGCCGGCGATGGGACGGTCGACGAGCGAGGAGAGAAACGACCTCAGCCGACGGTCCAGCTGCGCGAGGGTGACGACGGGCTCTTTCGCGCCTCTGTGCTCCGCCAACGCGCAGTGGTCCGGCCCGGCGTTGATGCACTCGCCCAGGAAGCCGTCGTACCAGGCGTCCGTCGCGTTGTCGAGGGCCGTCCACCCGAAACCGCCGAGCAGGCGGTGGTCGCGCACGTACTCGGTGCCGTCGAGGATCATGCGGCCGACGCTGTCGGGGAACAGGTTCGCGTACGTCTGGCCGATGCCGGTGCCGTAGCTGACGAGATAGCCCGTCAGCTCGTCCTCGCCGAGGGCCTTCCTGATCTCCTCCAAGTCGCGGGCGACCATGCCGGTGCCGAGGAAGCGGCCGAGATCCCCGTGGGTCTCCCAGCAGGCCTTGAAAATCGCGTCGTTCATGGCGTCGGCCATGTTGAGCTGGCGCTTGGGGTCGGACACCTCCAGGTACTGCCCGGCGATGAGCGACCAGTGGTCCCGGTCGACGTCGTACGGGAAGCAGGCCACCGCCGGCTGGGTGATGTTGACCCCCCTCGGGTCCCAGCCCAGGACGTCAAAGGTGCCGTTGCTGAGGCGCTCCGAGACCTGCTCCGAGACCCTCCAGACGTAGGACGTTCCGCTGCCGCCCGGGCCGCCGGGCTCGACAACGATGGTCCGCTGGCTCTTGCCGCCCGGGGGCGGGTTCTTGTAGCTGTCGACGGGTGCGCCCACGCGGGCCAACCCGGAGACCTGATATTTGGTGACGGCCAGCCGGACGATTCGGTCGTCCGACTTGTTGGTGTAGTCTAGGGGTACCTCCAGGTAGCCGCAGAGGTAGATGCCGCGGTCGGAGTAAGGGTCGGCGGCAGCCCGCTCGACGAAAACCGTCTTGTTACCCCAGCTCCAGTGAGACGGGTCCGGGTCGAAGAGCCTCGCCCAGGTCTGCTCGGGGTGAGGGTCGTCGAGCGGCGGCGGAACCGAGGCGTCGGTGCAGGGAATCAGACGGAAGGGGTCCTTGGGCAGAGGAAACCGGCCAAAGGGGGAGTCATTGCCGTTCTTGTGGCTTCCGTGACGCTCCAGTCCTAGGAGTTGGGGCGCGTGCAAGTAGATGCTGCCGAAGCTGAACAAAATGAGCACGCCGATCATGGCCAGATCCGGGCCAGGTCTTGAGCGCCGAGGCCGAGGCGGCTGCGACGGCGACGGCGACAGCAGCGGACGTATCGTCGAATAGTCTACCTTCCCCATCGTTACACGTGTGTTCAATCAAGACAGACAAGACGTTGAGGAATCGGATGTTGTAGTAGAACGGAAGGGAATTCCCGCTGCGCTTGGGGTGACGACAGCACGGCCAGGTACCCTGATTCCCCCAGTCGAGGCGTAAGGGGAGAGGCACATGAAAGTGAGACGGCCGCTGCCTGATGAGTCGGGAGGGGGTTTGAATCCTGCGAGGCTGGCGCACTTCCACCTTCCCGGGCTGGGCGAGGGGGGGCGGGGGAGTCTATCGGCCGACATGTCCCCACTTATTTCGCCGAAATCGGCTCCGGGATCCGGGTCCGGCCGGGAAAAGAACCCGAAATCACGGCTGAGGCGAGACATGGTACGCGACATTGATGGACTCCAGACCGGCCCGTTTCACTTATGATGGCCGAAAAGAGGATTCTATGCCCTACTTGATCGAATATGGAAAAAAAAAGAAATCGGAGGTGGAGGCTAGGGGGGGGGGGGGAACGCNATAACAACAAAACAATCAAGCCTCCCTCTTGCGATCCTGCGTGAACGGTGCTTCTTTCGAGTCCTTCCCCGTCGAGTCGCCCTTCCCAAAGGACTTGGTCTCGGCCGAGTCCAGGTCCACGCTCGCCCTCCACCCCATCCACCAGCGGCCGCTGAACAGCTCCTCCATCCTCTCCATCGGGATGCCCTTGGTCTCGGGCGCCCAGAGGCCGAGGAGGACGAGGCCGCCGGCGCAGATGCAGGCCCAGAAGACGTAGGCGCCCCAGACGTCGAGGCTGACGAACATGTTGGGCGTCACGCGCACGACGGCGAACTGGAAGAACCAGTGCAGCGCCATGTTGGTCGCGTAGCAGACGCTGCGGATGCGCGTCGGGTAGATCTCGGTGCCGTAGAGGTACTGCACGGTGCACAGGCCGATGGACCAGCCGACGGCGTAGACGAAGACGGAGGCGATGGCGGCGTCGGAGGCGGGCTTGTTGCCGCCGTCGATCCACTCGGCCATGTAGACGGCCATGTAGACGTGGGTGACGCACTGCAGGAACAGGCCGGCGATGAAGCACCGGCGGCGGCCAAAGACGTCGACGAGGCCCCAGGTGAAGACCATGGTGAAGACGAGCTTGACGGCGCCGTAGGCGCCGCTCGTGATGAGCGACGTGTTGTCGCCGACGACGCCGGCGTAGCGGAAGATGTCGGGGATGTAGTACGTGATGCCGTTGCCGCCGGACCACTGCGCGACGGTCTGCATGGCGGCGCCGAGGAGGAAGCGCGTGCGGTAAGTGGGGACGGTGGCGATGTCCTTGACGATGGACCAGGTGGACGCGTCGGCGAGGATCTGCCGCCGGTTGCGGATCTGCTCGTGGATCTCGTCGTACTCGAGCGCGACGGCCGCCCGGTCGCCCGGGGCGGCGTGCCGGAGCTTCGCCAGCACGGCGAGGGCCTCGTCGCCGCGGTCCCGGGACGCGAGCCAGCGCGGGGTGTCGTCGAGGAAGAAGGACGCGACCAAGGCCAGGCCGACGGGGATGAGCGGGATGGCGATGACGAGGCGGTACTGCATCCTGGTCGCGGCCAGCGTTGCGTTGGCGGCGTAGTTGATGAAGAAGCCTGGGCCAGTGTCAGCGTTGGATGACGCCCCCAAGAAACAACCTCTCTTTCCCTCCCTCTCTGTCTCTCTTCCCCCATGGTCTGACGCTGCTTGTTCAACATCACAAACTCTCACCTATGGTCAGGAACGACAGCAGAACGACCATGTAGATGCTGACGACCATGCCGCGCGACTTGGCCGGGGCGATCTCGGACAGGTACAGAGGGGAGACGACGGTGAGGCCGCCGGCGCCGATGCCGCCCCAGATGCGGGCGAAGAGCATGAGGCCGAGGATGCCGGACGCGAAGACCTGCATGAGGGCGCCCGCCATCCACACGGCGACGAACAGCTGCCAGGCCCTCAGCCGGCCGAGCCGGTCGTTGACGGCGAGCGCCAGGAGGGAGCCGAAGGCGGCGCCGAGGACGCCGAACGACGAGATGTTGGCCTTGCGGTCCGCCAGGCCGGACGGGTCGCCCACCCAGTCGCTCGGGAGGAGGCCGAAGTCCCGCTTGAAGGAGTTCAGGCCCGTCGACGCGCTAAAGCCGCCTTCATCGTAACCTGCAGGGGGGGGGGGAGGAGAAGAAGCAGAGAAGAGCTAGTCAGTTTACAAGAGGTTTCCGGGTGGAGTTTTAAGGGCTCCTTCGTCAGGGTCCTTTTTTTTTGGATAGACGGATGGGACGGACTGACGGCCGTTGACCGACTATAGATAGACGGCGCAGGCTGTGTGTGTGTGTGTGTGTGTGTGTGTGTGTGTGTGTGTGTGTGTGTGTGTGTGTGTGTGTGTGTGTGTGTGTGTGTGTGTGTGTGTGTGTGTGTGTGTGTGTGTGCGCATATAACTAGTAGACTTGAGACTTACCCTTGGGGATAGACCCGCACGAGATAACAATGATGGTGAGTAGGTAGTAGGGGTTGAGATGGACCATTTTGCGGTCATCAAAAGTGAGTTTTGCTTCTTCTTCTCCGTGGGTTGCGGGCGCAAGTGTTGGGAGTTTTCAAAAACAAAAACAAAAAATAGAGTGGTTTTTTTTTTTTTTTTTTTTTTGGTTTGGTTTGGTTTGGTTTTCCCTTTTCTCTCCCGTTGTCGGCCCCCCCCCCCTATTATTTTGCGACACGCAATCTCTGACAAGAGTCATACAACACGACAACCCGTCGCCCCGAGCTTTTCTCTCCTCTCGCCCGCTGCTCGTCCTCCTCCGTCTTCTTATTGTTTCTTCCCCTAGCCCGTACGGAAAACCCGTCGCTCAAGCTGCGCGCGCGCGGGGCAGGGGTAAGACGGATGGATACAGACAGACAGACAGACAGGCTCGCTTACGTTCTCTCCAGACTTTTGAGAGGGGGGCCTGGGCCCGGTTCGTGGTTCAACCCCACGATTTCGTTGTTCGGCGGTCGATCGCGCGGGAGGAGGAGGAGATCTTGTGCAGAGAAGTGGTGGGGGGGGATTAGGGGGGGTTCGCCGTTCAGAGGAGACATCGGACGTTGGCCGAACTGAGAGGAGAGAGTGATGGGACTCTGAAGGGGGTGAAAGAAGAGCCAGAAGAGCGGTTTCTTAGTCTTGGTAAGGTATATCCCCACATTCACTCGGGAGTTGCGTTCATCCAGACCAAGCAGTCCCCCCCCCCCCCCCCCCCNCGTCCTGTATCCGTACGTATGTGTAAGTGCCGGGCTGGCCAAAGGGCAAAGGCTCCAGAGGGCGGGGGGCCGGGGGGCACCAAAGTATCTTGCAGCGTCGAGACGGCATCGGAGAGTGACTTATTACTTGGTTGGCTTCGGCCATCACACACACACACACACACACACACACACGGTATTCCCGCATCGCTTCCGGCCAAAAGTCGTCGGGTTCCAGGGTCCTAGGGGGCCGTGTCAGCCGTGAGCGCCACTCACTCACTCACAGGGCCGCTACAGCAGAACCGACTTCTCACTCTCACTCTCACTACTACAGAGTACTCTGTACCTCTGTACTCTCACTCTCTCACTGTCACTGTCATTGTCACTGTCACTGGTCAATCTCAGTCTCATCGCTCACACCGTCCTGCCAGCTCTCGCCCTCTCGGCCAACTTCCGAACCGCCCTCACGCAGCCCGCGCCCTGACTCGTGGCGAACAGCGCAACAAAGTGACGACCCTCTCACAACTCACTTTATGTCTCTCTCTCTCTCTCTCTCTCTCTCTCTTAAGGATACTCTCGCACATTACGGAGTACACGGCGCCTGGAATGAGCCCGGGACGCCGCCGCCGCCGCACCCCAATGGCCCGAGTCCCTGGACGTCAAATCATCCCTCCTCCCTCCACTCATCAACACCCGCTGCTGGCCGTCGGGCAGCTTCCATATTTACCCAGGGGGCTGTGGTGTGAAAATGGTTCCATGTCATGTATGCGTAGTTGGTACGGATAGTTACACCACACACACACAAACACACAAACACACACACACACACACGCACACAAACCGCTCACCACCAAAGCCGCTACCAAACTCTCAACCTCCCCGGGTTCAAAGGCCGGCTGTGCTTACCTTGATCGTCGGCCATCCTCCGAGCCCACGAGGCCGCAAGAAACCCTTGACTGGCCGGCCTGCATCTCTCTCTCTCTCTCTCTCTCTCTATCTCTCTCTTGCCTCTCTCTCTTGCCTCTCTCTCTTGCCTCTCTCTCTTGCCTGTCTCTTCCTTAATAACCCTCCACCAATGTAAAAACCTCCACTATCGTTCCTACTACAGGACTCACTTGTTGCAAAAAAAAAAAAAAAAACCCTGCGGGATCTACGGATAGAGTCTTTCCCCCCCTTCGAGGATGCTGCAACTCAATGATCCACACATTGACCCGGGCCTTTGGTGGGTTCTCCTCAAGCGCGATGGGCCGACGTCCATATGTGCAGGCGCACCGCCGCCGCCGTCGCCGCCATCGCACCGCTCCAATGCCGTCTCTGCTGCCCGTCGTCGCGGATAACAGAAACCCCGTCTCGTCGGTCTCGTCGTCGGTTTGTTCCCGCGAGGAGAAGGGCTCATCCTTTCCACCCTCTTCCAGCAACCGGCCGACCAACGTCCATCTCCACCACCATTACTCTCTTCCACGTCGACTTACAGAGCCTCGACAACGACCACCACCACCGCAAGCCCGCCTCTTTTCCACCGTGGGGTCCTTGTTCGCTCCCCTTACACATAGGACGAGCCTCGATGTGCTTCACCAAAGGCCCATGCCTCTGTCACACCCCTCCATCACCTCCCTCTCCTCTGCTTCTTCATCCTCCTCTTCCTCTTCCTTCTCCTCATCCTCTTGCTCCTCTCTCCCTCATCAACTTCAGGCCGTCATGGCTCTTCTGCAACCTCTCCTCGCCCCGACGTCGACCAGACACGACGACAAGCTCTCGCACAGGGTCGTCACCACCACCGCACGTCGGAAGTTGACCCTGCCGGAGCGGATCCCTCGTGGCGCGTGGGACTCGCACATGCACGTCGTCGACCCCGCCGCATATCCCTTGGCCAAGGACGCCGTGTACTGCCCCAAGACGCACCGGCTCGAGCAGGCCCTCTCGTTCGAGTCGTCCGTCGGCATCGACAACATGGTTCTCGTCCAGCCCTCCATCTACGGGCACGACAACACGTGCCTCCTCGACGCCCTGCGCGCCCTCGGCCCCCGCCGCGGCCGGGCCGTGGTGGCCTTCGAACCGGGCAGCCTGTCCGAGAGCACCCGCCGGGCGTGGCACAAGCTCGGCGTGCGAGGCGTGCGCATCAACCTGTCCTCCGTCGGCAGGTCCCTCGACGCCCGGGAGCTCCGCGAGCTGCTGCGCCGCTACGCCCGCGACTGCAGGCCGCTGGACTGGGTCATCCAGCTGTACATGCCCATGTCCATGATCGAGCTGCTGGAGCCCGTCGTCCCGACGCTCGGCGTCCGCGTCTGCATCGACCACCTCGGCCACCCGTGCGTCAAGGACGCGCCGTCCGAGGACCCGTACGGCACGGCGGGCTTCGCCTCCCTGGCGAGGCTGCTGCGGGCCGGCAACACCTACGTCAAGCTGTCGGCGCCGTACCGCCTGAGCTCGCGGGCCGACCACAGCGACCTGGAGCCCATCGCGCGGGAGGTCCTGCGCCTGCGGGGCAGGGACCGCGTCGTGTTCGCGACCGACTGGCCGCACACCCGCTTCGAGGGGCTGGACATCCGGCCGTGGATGGAGACGGTCCTCGACTGGTGCGGCAAGGACGACGTCCTGACCGACAGGCTGTTCAGGGGCAACGCGGAGGACCTGTGGAACGCCCGGCACGGGACATGACGCATCCCAACGGCGACGCCGCATCTTATTCGTGTTGATCCCAAGCGTCTCGTGCCTTTTTTCCTATTTTTCTTGGTTTTGTGTTTCGGCATAGCGAGCGTTGCGTTGCCTATGCTTCTTTCACTTCTTTCTTTCTTGTACTTGTTCCCATTGCAGAGGAAAACTTGCGTTGGCCTAGGCCGACGCAATACACGATTTACGACCACCAAAGAATTCAGAAACGAACAATAACATACCATGAGCCTGAGTGTCTCTGATTTCTCTTCCTGTCGATCCGCCTGTTAGTGAGTGTATAACAATGCCACAACACACGTGTCATTGCGGAGCTCACCGGGGGCAGCTAGCACGGCTTGGTATGTGGTGCCTGTCTCGGTCGCGGACCGAAAACCCTTTCATTATTACCTTTGGGTCCTAGGGCTCTCTCTCACTGGCTTCTCTCGGTCAGAAGCCGACGGCAATAGGGGTTGCGTGCGCATCTTGACGGGCGCTGCCACGGACGACCCATGCATGTCCGTGGCCTCTACGACGATTCGCTTGCAATGTAAACCGGGTCGGTGGTGCCCAACACGTCCTGTCCTGTGGCCGTTCACAGGGAATGACGTGTAGGGAACATCCCATCTTCGGTCGGCAGGCCAAGTATCCATGTATGTGAAAAAGTAAACGTTCAGAGAGGAGAGGCTGTCGAGCCCAGGGGCCGCAGAAACTTACAACTTCAAGATAAGCTTTGGCCCGTGTTCAGTTTGACTTTTTCGGATACCGCACACTTTTTCCCCCCCTCCCGTAACCCTGTAGCACTGTAGACCTCTTGGCTGGGAATACACTTCCTTTCAAAAGATGAATAAAAAAATAAAAAATAAAGAGAGAGAGAGAGAGAGAGAGAGAGAAGGGAGAGTTGGGTACACAAACGACCTCCAGGGCGGGACATTGGAGCATCGTCAAGCACGCGCTGACGCCAGTATTGCCCGCGTTGAGCGGACGCCGGCACATCTAGAGTCTCCCAACTAACCAACAATGACAACCGGCTGCTCGACCTCGGAGACCAGCCCGGGCCTTGTGTCACCGAAGCCGGCGGCCCTGCCCCCCCCCCCCCCCCCNCGGGGGGGAGGGAAGAAAGGCTTGTCAGACTTGCATACTCGCGGAAGCGACGGACTCACGGTCTCGCAGCATTAACAGCAGCAGCGAGCACGGACGACGGGTAAGGTAAGTAGTCCGGGCGGGAGTGTAACGGTGGTGAGCTTTTTTTGATGTAGCTCCCGGAGGAGTGTAGTGATGGCCAACTGCGTCCCCCCGACGTGGCAAGACGCTTTTGGGGGGGGGGGGGGATGCCGCGGTATTATGATCTGGCCCTTCAGCAGAGGTACGGACAACGACGGTAACGAAGGCTTGCGGTGGAATCGGACGATGGCTCCGACAACATTTACGCTCTTTTCCATGAACACGAAGCAGCCGGCACGGAACCAGAAACGGGCGGGCTGGGGAACTAATACCTGTTTCGACACCATTTCACCAGCGGATGACCACGAGCTCTCCATCCGGGGGACCTACAGATGGAGAGTGTCTTCAAGGTTCACTGTTCACATGATCACATCCCATGTGCGCCAGCCTAACCAACCCCCCGCACACAGGATCCCGCGGGGAGGCTTCCTCATATTACCCAGGACATGGCTTATAAGCTAATCCCCCAGGTTTTCCAGCCAGCCATGTGGGTTTAAGCGACGTACATAGTAAGGAGCCCGACGTGTCGATGTAACCACTGACATCCCCTCTCCCCCCTCCCCCCTCCCCCCGGCCGACTTCCGGCGTGCTCGACAAGGGCCTTCCGGGTTCCGGCCACCGTTCGTAGGGAAACCAATTCGACAATCCTCGCTCGAGGCGGCCGAATGAGGAAGTCGGAGCCTCTGCACCCCCAAAGTCGCATAGGCTGTTTTCATTTTCCTTGTCAGACGGTGGAAAACAAGCCTGCTTTTGGCTCTGCGCAGCCGTGTGTGATGGGCTTTGG
>NWBT01000044.1:2844507-2859995 GCA_003386485.1 Colletotrichum lentis
CTGACACCAACACAGGTCACCAGCTTCAACCGCCTCGCGGCCGGGTCCACGAGCTACCTGCTCCCGTGGCTCGCGCTGACGGCCCAGCTGCCGTACGAGACGGGCAGCACCGAGACGGACATCATGAGCGTCTGCGTCGGGCTCGGCAGCCCGATGCTCATGACCTTCTCCCTGATGATGACGATCCTGAACAAGCGGTGGATCCGGAAGCGGTTCCGGGACCTCGCCGCCAGCTGCGACGGCGACGCCTTGGCCCAGATGCGCGTCCGGCTCAAGAGCGCGCGCGTCATCGCCGAGGAGGCCCGCCAGGCGCCGACGCGCCTCTCGCAGAGGCACGGCTGGCTCGCGCGGCTGGTCCTGCTGGACGCCAACACGGCGTGGTGGAGGGCGGCGTCCGAGAGCCTGCGGTCGACCCGTCGCGGGGCGACCCTGTCCTTCTACGCGCAGCTGCTGGTCGCCGCCATCGCTTGGGTTCTCACGGCCATCGGCTCGCTCAAGACCAAGGTTGGCGATACCGAAGAAGCCCTGGTTCTGTCCTCGGGGTCCCTGTGGATATGGCTGGTACGCACCACACGCTCTTCTTCTTTTCCGCGTGTTTGTTCAATATCAGTAATAAATTAGCGGCTCCCTAACGTCGACTCACTCACTCCCCTTTTTGTGTGCTAGGTTCCCGTCATCATAGGTTGGGTCTTGGTAGGGACCCAGAACAAGGAAGACACGGTGCGCGTCGCCATCGCCAACGCGAACAAGACCATCGACGTCCGGAACAACGAAGAGACGGGCATCCAGGTCGTCAGCGACAGGAAGAGCGCCCTGCTGGCCGACCCGGACACGCGGTGCGTCAACGTGTCGCCGGCGACCTCGCGGGCCGCGCACAACACCAAGCCCCGGATGAACCTGCGCATCTTCGACGTGGCCGGCTTCCAGCGGCAGCAGGGCCCGGTCTTCAACTACGCCCGGTCCATCACCTGGCTCAACTTCGCCGACCGGCTGTACATGGCCTTCGAGGCCGCGACCGACAGGATCAAGGAGGACGAGAGCCTCTCGTCCCAGCCCGACGACACGCGGGACGCGCGCGTCAGCATCTCGGCCGACTGCGGCCTCGTCGACGACGGCTGCAACCACGGCTGCAACCACGGCCAGGTCGCCGCCGCCGTTGGTGCCTCGGCGCCGTCGTCGTCGACCTCCTCGACCAACGACACAGACAGCCAGGCCCTCCTGCGGCGGCGGCACGCGGAGGCGCCGCCGCCGCCGCCCGGGCACGAGCTGGTCGAGTACCCGAGCCTCGACGACATGTCGCCCGAGGCCATGTCGACCTTCTGGCGGCACGCGGCCTTCTCCGCGGCCGTGGCGCTCGCCCTGCAGTGGGGCACGACGGGCTGGGCCATCTACATGTCGTACGAGACGGTGGTCAAGGGGCTGGGGTGCCGGTCGGGCAGCTACGTCATCTACGGCCTGCTCGCGTCCGCCGCGTGCGCCGCGATGCTCGCCTCGGCCGGGCTCTCCCACTCGACGATGCGGGCGTACCAGGGGGAGCTGAACACGTCCGGCTTCCTCACGCCCCACGAGGCCGTAGATGACACGTCCGGCTTCCTCACGCCCCACGGCGCGACGCGGCTGCGCGGGGCCGCGGCCGTCGTGGCGCGCCTCGTCGGCCAGCTCCTCCTCGTCGGCAACACCGTGTGGCTGCTGCTCGTCTCCATCTTCGAGCTCATCGGCTTCTTCGACAGCTGCTACTGCGCCGGCACGCAGCTGAGCAAGGGGCTCGACCACGGCTGGGTCCTCCTGTTCAAGGGCGCCGACTACCTCAAGTCGGACGCGCAGGCGGCCTGGGGGACGGGCATCGGCATGGGCTTCCTGACCATCTTCTTGGCCGTCATGATTTTCTACCTGGCGTCTCGGCAGAAGCATGAATAAAAACAGAAAAATCTTCGGGGTGCGCGCGGCGCGCGGCAAGATCAATTACTCAATCTAATCTCGCGGTGGAGGGGATAGTCTTGCATGCGAACCGGGGACATCTCTTGGTGCGAACAGAGGATATCCCTGTTTGGTTGTTTGCTTTTGTTGTTTTGTTTTTGTTTTTTGTTTTTTTCCCCCCTTACTACTCGTATTCCCCCCNCCCCCTCTTTTTTCTCTTTTTTCTTAGAAAAGGGCACGCGCTGTTACACATCGTCTCAATGAAAAGGCTTAAACCGGGCGATCCTGAGATCTTCTCCTAGTTCCTTGTTTGTATTGGGGGGTCATGGACTCATGATGCTTGCTTGCAAGGCACACACACACACACACTACAACTGTATCAGGTCCACTTTGGCCCCCATCACCACAATATTGTGCCATGTTCCTATGTAAAGCAACAGGATGGAAAGCACCAGACTTTGCTTGTCTAGCGCGGAAGTGGTGTTGCAGGGTTAAAGTTAGTTTTTTTTTGGTGTCCAAAGTGTGTTTGTTGTTAGGAGAACTCTGAGCTTATGGAAAAGGATCACGCGACCCCCAAAAGTTTCCACGCTAGGCTCAGTGGTTTTTTCTTTTACAAATTATTCTTCATATTATATCATAACATAACTAGTTATATATATATATATATTTTTGTCATTCAAACTCGTAGTAGACATGGCTGCAACCCTCCCCGTCTTTCCCTTTGCCACACCTCCCTTGGGCATACTCCACCTTGATCTCGACAAGCTCCTTTCCTATATCGAAGTCTGCGATGGCGCCCCGGATAGCGGAGGAGAAAATGGTCTGGCCAAGCGCCTCCCAACAGGCTCGGCGCCTCTGGTCTGTTTCGTGGTTGTCCACACCGAAGGAGGCGTCGGGGCCCAACTCCATCCCGTCACGGCATCGACCCAACGCGTCCAGCATGTCCTGGTTCCGGATCTTGTAGCCGAGCACCTGCTTCAGCTCCGACGGCTCAAGGCCCGTCATGGTCCAGCACTCCTTGAGAATCTGTCGCATCCTCAGCTTCGGCCTCACCGTGTCGAGTCCGTTCATGGCCCTAACGACCGTGAGGCGCTTCGACTCCCTGTTGACCAAGACGCTGGTGACCGGCAAGACTTCGCCCAGTTCATTCACCTCCTGGTAGCCGTCCGAGTAGACGCTGATCGCCCATCTGTCGCCGGTCTCGTCGTCCGCCTCGGACACGACAGAATAGTGCGGGTTGCCCTGCGGGGAAAACCCTTGTCAATTATACCCATCCATGCGCGAACAAAGTTGTCGGCTCAGGGCCACCACTACCACCTACGGCGAAAGGCCGAACTGGGTCGGCGTTGATCTAAGCCGTAGCGGTCAGCGATTCGCGGTGATCAACAATCCACGACCCAAAAGAGCTGAATGAATGTTTGTAAGGCTGGTTGTGCGCCAACTGCAAAAAAAAAAAAAAAAAGGCTGCCCAAACTTACAATGCTAACGAGCAGGCAAAATGTCCAAAGCGCCACCGAGGAAGACTGTGGAAGCATTACGGAACAACATCCGTCTCTTTGCAAAAAACAAACCATCCCGAATCACGGCTGAACATTGTGTCGATTGTGTGGGTGAGCAGAAAACTAAATCTACAGCCCACCGAAGGCTTATATTACGTTACGCTTGTCCTTCATGCGCCCCAACTCGCGGGCCGACTCATGAGCGAAAAATGCCACTTTTGTTTCCGCGAACTTAACCAGCAGCCAAGGATGATATTGGAGTCACCGGACGGAAAGGCCGACCGAACGTCACGCTTAGTCTTTTACAGGAAATGCAGATCGAAATACGGCGCGATAGAGTTAAAGGCTCCCAATCGAGGGGGTTAAATGAGTCGCGCTCATGCCGTGTGGCAGCAGGGACAGCCCAGTTCCGCCAAACATGCCGATCTTAGTTGACGGGCGTCGTCTATAGCACAACCGCCCTCGGACTCGTCCGTTTGTTGCGTGTGGGATGATGAGATGGGATGAACGACAAAGTCTAATATACATTAAATGGAGACTGCTGATATCGTGCATATTGTCATTTAGCCAGACCACCAGAGCCCACAACCCGTTGGAAAATGGGCGATGGAAGACTATAGACCTCCACAGGAAATGACTTTTAAACCAACCAAAACTATTATATGGACTTGTCATAACTAGCCAAAGTAAGTAATTTGCGGTGGGAAAAACACTGCTATACTATACGGCCGGCTATAGCTGCCTAATCTTAGCAACAAAGCATTGCGACGTCCACACGGCTTAACCTTCAGACTTCCCATCCGGTGTCTTCCAGAAAGCATATATTACATCTGGGCTGTCCCGCTCAATGCAACCCTCACGCTCCTCTTCACTCCGGTATCCCGCCCTCCTGACTCTCTTTACTGCCGGCTGTGTTCAACCGCTTACAAGCGCCGACCATGTTGCGCCCATCGATGTTCTCGCTGCTTTCCCTCGCCCTGGCCGGCCTCGCATCCGCCGCCGCCATCGGCCCGCGTGGTGGTGTTAAAAAAGGAGATATCTATTTTGAAGACAAGTGGAAGCCCCACGACCAAATTTTTGCCTTCCAGCAGTCGCCGTCGGATGGTGCGCGTGGTGAACTCGAATTGCTCTACAAGCCGTTCCTGAACGTTCCGGACGGATGTTTCCCTTACACTGCCGTCGACAAAGACGGGTTCCATAGGTAAGTGGGCAGTCGACCCCCCTCCCCCCCCCCTCTCTAATAGCGTCAGCCGAACTACGACTAACACACGTCTTCTGACAGCGGTGGACTTCGTCCGACGGGCAAGTCAGGCGGCGACTGTCGCAAAGAGAACATGGGCCAAGTCTACTCCAGGGTTGGATTCTCCAAGGGTCACACCGTCGTACTTTTCTCTTATTATCTGCCCAAAGTCATGGCCAGTGTCGAACGACACAAGCACCACTACCTGACTATCGTCGTCTGGCTCCACTCGAAGAAGTGCGGCGCCCAGCCCAACGACTATACTGTCGCGGGCATCGTCTACTCCACCGGCGCCCAGACCTGGTCAACGGACGTGGGCAAAAAAACCATATACACCGGCTCGGAAGGCGGCACTGGGGCCGCAAACACGCACCCCATTATCGGGTACGACGGCAACGCCGCCGTGTTCCCCTGGCTCGGGCTAAACCAATGGCCCATCTCGCCCGCGCTGATAAGCTGGGACAAGCTGCCCAAGGCCTCTCAGGACCAGTTCAACAATGTCACATACGAACACGCCCGTTGCCACTTTTCGGACACATATTTCCAACAGTCCGTCGACAAGACGTACAACCCGGACATGTATACCAACCTGGGCGTCGATGCGAGCGGCACATGCTTGCCAGGTAATGGGGATGAGCCTAAGCCTGAGCCGTTGCCTGAGCCGTTGCCTGAGCCTGAGCCGTTGCCTGAGGGGCCGCCGGATGAGGGGCCGCCGGGGGGTGGGAGTGAGGATGGTGATGATGGATTTGATGACGGGCTTGGGAATGGTGATGGTGATGGTGGTGATGGGGATGGTGGTGATGGGGATGGTGGTGATGGGGATGGTGGTGTTGGGGATGGTGGTGTTGGGGATGGTGGTGATGGGGATGGTGGTGATGGGGATGGTGGTGATGGGGATGGTGGTGATGGGGATGGTGATGATGGGGATGGTGNGGGATGGGGATGATGGGGATGGGGATGATGGGGATGGGGGTGACCAATTTGAGGATGCTAATCCTACATTTGAGGATGGCCCGGAGTTGGGGGGCACGGACGACTCTTAGTCTACATTTGCAGCCACAAGGGCGTCATGACGAGAATGTTTAATCAACCTAGAGAGCTGGCATGATGGTAGCCCGTCTTGTCAAAAAGAGTGTCGCATAGTGCTGGAGATAGATGATTTTCTTTTGTAGTCTCTGTGACACACTGGGAGCAATATACTAGTACTAGGAGATGCTGTAGCACACATTGTTTGTGACCTCCGGCAGCCTGCCACAGTTTCGCCGCCGTTTGTCGACCCGACCCGACTGTGCTGATCCATGTTGATTCGGGGACCGGATGCTCGCGGTGCCTTGCATCAGCCGGTCCAAAGGCGCGTTTGGTCCCGGACGGGGGATACCTGTCGCCGACACGAGTTGGATGAACACTGGCACATGAAAAAAAAAAAAAAAAAAACTACAAAAGAAAAAGAACTGAACGTCGTCCCCGCGGATTAAGCTACCAGTCGAAGAATTTGAACTCGAACACGTGGATCTGTTTGAACCAGAACGGCTTCCAAGCCGCCGGCACTTGGTCGAGAAACAGAGGGGGAGAGGGCCCGAAGTTCATGCTCATGTCCAGCAGCAAAAAGAGTCCGTCGCAAGGTCGGAGTAACGAGAAAAGAGGCCGAGTATGCAGTATCTCTCGAACTGGGTGGTGGATGAAGTGACATTGGGATTATATGATGTTTGGCGATCCGGGTGAAGAGACCAGGATGGAGCGGATGACCGCGAAGAAGCAGAGCTGACAGTGCGGGGTCAGTACTAGAGGATTAGGCACCAGGCAATGCAGAAAATCGACTCTGTACGTTCATGTCGGCGCAAACGGATTCATCGTCATGTTCAAACAAAGGTCTCACACGGCCCCACTTAGGTCGGGGCCCTCGAGGCCGCCCGGGCCGCTCCGGACCGGCGATCGGGAGCCGTCCCGGCTCCGGTAATCGGCGACAACCGAAATGGATCACTTCGTTCTACAGACATCCCATTGACGCCTTTCAATCCGTTTTTACGTTGGTCATTGGAAGTTCCCAAGAGAAGCTTTGGTTTACCGTGTAATGTCTCCGGACACGCTTGAGATGATCCGAATCGGCCATTGAATCTCAACTGCACATGACGACAGAGACAGGTTGATTTTGTTCGAGTCACTGGGATGTATATTACTTCTTGTCCAGGCCAAGTGACTCTGCGCGAAAATTGATGAGGTCACCAGCCGGTCCTGGCTGCTCTCACGTCTTCCAGCCCCCTTGAGAACCAACACCCCATCACAGAATTCCCACTTCGAGTACTTGGGAGCACGTAATAGCTTCTTGGTAGGTCATGGAGCATAAAGCACGACCCAAGAATGGAAATGGACAAGAACAAACGTATCGTCTACGCGGTTCCTCTTGGTTTGACTAGGAATCTGTTGCAAAGTGAATTAGAAGTCTGAACAAATCCTAATACGGAACCTCAAACATACCACTGGGTTTGAACGTAAATGTCAGAAGAGCCGCTGCTCTGGTAACCCTCGGTGGCCACGATCTGGTAGTAATGCTGGCCCAGGTTCAACCCATACCTGGCCCAGGCGTTGAAGTGGTTCTGCATGTTGACGGAGCCTCCGACACGCTTCGAGGTGCGCACCGACCAATACTGCTGAAAGGTCCTCGTGCCGTCGATGGAAGGCTGGTTGGTCCGGGTGGAGACGTAGATGTTGTAGGTCCCGCCGTCCGACGTGACGGTGCCCTTGAACTGGCCTCCGCTGCCGGGGTTGTACGTTCCGTACGACTCGACCACGTAGTACTCAACGAGCGGGTTGCGGGTCCAGCCATACACGGCCAGGTACCCGTTCCCGTTGGGGTTGAAGGAACCGCCATAGTTGATGGTTCTGTCACAGTGATGAGCCGAGATACTCCTCGCTGGTGCGTCGGGTCCTCGCGAGAAAAGCTTCTTCTTACCGGCCAGTGCCCGGGTTCCATCCCTTGCCGCCGACAAAGTTGCCGACGTTGGTCCAGCTCACCTGGTACCGGCTACCCGCACCCATGGTGTACGTGACCCGCCCGCCTCCATCGGACCACCAGGAGTAGAAGTAGCCGTTGTGGGTGCCCTCGGAGTTGGGCGTGACCTGGCGCTTCTCAAGAAGCTCGGTCGAGTTCCCGTCGTTCTGCTCGTCGAGGAAGTCGAAGGGGCGAGCGAGCACAGCAGCGGCCGCCGCCGTCGCAAGGAGAATGTATTTCAAGGAGACCATGGTGATGAGAAGGGGGTTTCAAGCAGCGATCTCGTTTGGTTAGAGAAGATTTTGATGCCGTGTTTGAAAAGTGCCCATTTCCATGAAACTGCCGCGAATTATATAGGCAATTGCCCCTGCAACTGCGCAAAAAGAGTCAAAGCTGCTTTTGTCGCCACGCTTTCACGAAGAGTCTCGCACATGGCCTGGTGATGCGAAGGGCGGATTTAGGCTATACCCCTAGCTGCTCTCCAGGCTAACGCCAATGAGAGAAACCCGTCACAATGTAGGCAGATCCAGAATCTTGGCTGCTACCGATGGCGAAACATCTTTCGGCTAAATTCATAGCACGACACCTATACCGGTCTCTATATATTAGCCATGCTGACCATCATTGGTCGGAGAAAGGCCATGGTGCTGTTCTGCGTGGTGACCTACCTATGTAATCTACGACATACGACACCATTGGCGCGTGGTCAGCCAAAAGCGCAGCCACGGAAGTGTTTCCTGAACGGTCGTGTAGCACTCCAATACGATCTCCTCTTCTACTGAAGACGTACTACTGGTGGGGACATGCTAAGCCGTAAACCGAGTCTAGCCTGCTCAGTTAAGTGGGCAAGATCTACTATCACCTGACGATGGTAGTTATCGAATGAGGTGCTGGCCAACTCCGACTCCCGAAGCATCTTCATACCAGCTGGAAGATCAACTGATTGTCGCGGCCATACACCTGATGACATGAAAGTAAGGGAACCGCCGCCTTGAGCGGCTTGAGTAATATTAAAGCACTTATAAGTTATGATGACCTGAACCACAGTGACCACTACACAAGCAAACCACCGTCTCTCGATGGTTCGCAGCCATTATCAAATCAACTTAAAACTGTTCTTTCTCAAAACGTGGCAATAATTCTGTCTGCCATGGCAAGGTAGTGTTTCTGCCACAACCTCCATCTCTCCAAAGACGTCGGGCAACGCCTCTCCCACCAGGGCGGAGCAGCATGCCGCCTTGAATCTACACACAAGGTTAGTCGGTATTGGTGCGCATCGCAAGGGGCCACTCCGGGGACTACATACCCCACAGCCTTTGCCGTTGACGCATCCCACAGATGCGCTGCCGCAAACCAGGGTGCGGTCCCGCCGGCGAATAGCCTATTCGGGACAGGGGTATACATACGCCTCGGGGTCGGCTTCGCCAGCCCAGTCGAGTGGCACGAGAGCAGGTTCTCGAAGGGCATGTCGACCCCCTCCTCGGGAAAGGTAGGATCCCAAGCGGGCAGGTGTCCTCGGCCGTCCCCGAAGAGGTGTTCGTATGTGACGAGCGTGCCGACGACGTCAAATACAACATTCTTGGGGATAGCCATGGCGAAGGGGTAGGGTAAGATGCCCCAGAACGACGCAAAAAGAAGTAGGGATCAACGGGATGGTGACACGGCGCAAGGGAGCTTTGGGGTGCCTGCTGATCCAAACTGTTCGGACTAATAAAACGTATCTTTTAGCATAGCAGGCCTATCGCTCCCGATGCAAGCTTGCGCCGTTTCGGTTCACTCCCGCCTGTCTCCCCCGCACTTGGACACAAATGCCGGGGGACAGGGGCGTCAAGTTCCGACGCCGTTTGCCGGCTAAAGCGCTTTCCGCCGCTTGGCTCTCGGCAACGTTCACGGTACCAGCGATCCATCCGTCAAGATAGGAAAGCTGATGCTGCGTTGTTGCATTGAAATATCAAAGGCCGGCCCGGTGCTTTCCCATGTGATCTGTTGTCATATACACCGATCCTAACAAACAGTTACATCGACTAAAGGGGCATGTGGTCTCGCAAACCAAATTCTCTATTCCAAGACCAGTCGAGTTCTGCGGAAGAATCCGGGCGGGTGATTCAAACATTGGTGTGCACGTCTCTTTCATATGGCCTAATGTTCTCTATGAATATTCCGGTCGTGAAGCTGGGAGAATACAGTATCAGAGACAGTGTTTATCAAATATTTAGAGGATCAATACGATTACTACGAGCAGCTTGCTCTTAAAGCTTGTTCTATTTTTGATCAAACCTTTCTACAGATCGAACAGGCTTGAATCTGTGCAGGTTTCGTGATGCAATCTCTCCGATGAGTGCATGAATGTTCAGCAGTAGAACCACTGCAAGCCACAGTAACGTTCTTGCGGGAAACACACCCTATGTTGCATATGAATATTCAGTGCTGCTAACTTCCGACTACGTTGCCTTGTACATAACGCTTGCTGCTGATAGTATCAACAACCTGGCCTCTTTTGGTCTTGCCCGACGGTCTTTCCCTTTCACACTTTTGTTGTTTTATCTGTGAAAAAAAAAGAGCAGAACGACTGTCTCAGATTTCCGCCTACGGGCAAACACGATCAAAATCCACAGTTTCGGCCCCCGTCCCTGATAGGCCGCCTTCCAGCTTTCGAGTACTGTGTTCTGGGGAACTGTCTAACCTCGCCTGTGTGGCCTCGTAGATCTTCGGGGTGCCTGTGCTCCGATACCTCTACTCCATAATAATCATTGACGCCACTCCCTTGGCCGACAGGAAGATCTGCGGCATGCCGTGCCCATTGAGCCCAACGATAATGAACTGGTTCTGTCTCCCTGGGATGACACCGATGTGCGGCGGACTGTTGAACTCTGAGCACGGTTGCAACAATAAGCGGAGTCAACCCAGACACAGCCAGCCAACCTCAATTCACGAGTTGGCTGTTAGAAGAGGACCCTCGCCATCGTGGTCAAGCATGTATTTGGTCTGCGATGCGGAACTCTGGCAGTGCCACTGGAGGCTCCATCAACTTTTCGAACAACAAGATCCCCATGACAAGCAACATCAGCTGGAAGAAAGTCAAATAGCTCATTGCCCCTCTGGAGACACTTGCAGCGCACAAGAGGAATCTTCATGTCACCAAGACCCCCTTGGGGTTTGGAAGAATAGCTGACAATGACAAAACTTGGACGTGGCTCGTTTCTATCCCCGTATTCAAATTACTCGTTCTTCCTTGGCGGGACCATAGGTACCTTACTCCTTCTGCACTTCCCTGTTCGGGCGCGCGCATTGTCATCTTTAATTATTTGTGAGGGTCGTCTTGATAAGTTATGACAGTGCCGGCTTGTGATCCAACATACCCATCCAGCGAGCCTGACTGACCATTGTCATGGTCATTACCTACAGAAACCTTCTGGACACGTCCCGTTGGTTGCAGGCCAAGCGGGCGTGGATCTCTTTCGTCTTCTGGGCCATTCCAAAGGCGGTCTGTTTCATTTGGATCAGCATAGAGTACAGCAAGTTTGGAGGAGGAAAAACGGAAGAAGCCCTTGACTACACGCTGTATGTTGTCTCCCCCCCCCCATGATCCAATGACATGCGAACCAACTGACACGTTCGCCCCCCCCAAAGACACACTGGGAGATGAGCAGAAGCCTACCTCCCCTATCTCGTCAAGTTTTGCACCGGCTACTGGACTCGACTGTCCCTGTATTACTGGATTCTTGGGACGTTCTCCACGGATGTAGGTTCGTCGTCTCGCTCGGACGGTCTGTCAGACTGTTCCGCGCCTTCGAAACGGCCGTCCAGGCTGTCTCGTACGCCCTCTAGTCCAAGCCCGGGGCCGACCCGAGAATCCCATTCTATATCAACGCCGCGATTCTGGTCGTCGCGATTCCGTGCATGGTGTTTCTAATCAGACTGGTCCCGAGGTGCCTGCCACCACAGACATAGATGCAGCGGATGTCGTTGCCGACGAAGATGCGTCGGGCCCAGATAGGAAGTAGTAGTTCTCATACGGTTCGGGATTTGTTGCTATTGTGTGATTTTCTCAACCAGGCCTCCAGAATAAAGAGCGTCCGGGGACTCAGGTTCCTTTTTCCGGTTTCTGTTCTAGGGCTGTGTGTTTTCAAGCGTCTTTTGTGTGTCAGCTTTCCACTATTGCTTCAGTACTGGATGGGTGTAGAAATTGCTTTTAACACAGAGATACTCATTTAACAAGATGATGACAACGATCATCATTATAACTGCGCTGAGTCCGAAGGCTGGCTTTGACGCGTTCAAGACGTGTATCCACAGTAGCAAGCAAGACTTAGGGCAGGTAGGTGTACTAAGTTCGCCTTCCATTGTCTGTCACAAGCTGGGTGCCAAACTGTGAGTGGCAATTATCACTTTGATTGTAATGGTTTGGAGGAGAGAGGGAAAGGAGCTAGGGAATAGTTTTGTGTAGTTATAGGTGGAAACTTATAGACTAATTAATCATAAACATATTAGTTATATATGTTTGCTGCTAATCGAATACTAGCCCAGCTTAGTTCTAAGTGGACCGTTTTAGAGTAAGCAGGAAGAGTGCCCTAGACTATCCTTCCGATTTAGTCGAGAGTAGATAAAGTGATTTCGATCCCACCCTGTCGAGGGACAATACCAGGCATGCTTAACGATCGATCACCCTTAAAAGCACAAAAATAAGGGGAAACAAAACATACAACACCAGGTATTCGCTGGTCGTCACCGACCCAACTACTAATCCGGCCCTCACTGGCTTATCTATGGGAGAGCGGACGGGATCCCGAGTTCTCCAGTGGGTATGGTCGTATGTGATAATTGTGCTCGTTTAGACAGAACATATAGCTAAGCTCAGGTCCTACACCTTATAGCATTGAAATCTCGCCAGCGTCACTGGGTATTCACCTTTGTGCACCTACCTTGCTCCACAGCGAGTTTGATACAAGACAAGCTGGCTTAACCTTGTAATTTATTAGGTCGGTCTTAATCTAATACAGTTTTAGGCATAAGACTATCTTTCCCTAGTTCAGGGGAATGCAGTAATTTAGGTAGGGAAAGTGCATAAAAGCCTTTATAATTTCTATAGGCATTCCTTAGATGTCTAGACTCTAGACATTCTTTAAATCCTTCCTAGGGCCTGTGGATCGGTTTCAGGACTAGGGGTATAGGTTCACTCCTGGATTCCAACCCACTCGTTGTCTGCTGGTCTTTCCACTACGTAGCACGACCACTTCCTCCTTCTCGGGCTTCAGAATGAATGCCAAATGGCGTCTGGGTGATCGTCGCTTTGGTTCCAAAGGGATTTTACTGCCCCTGGGAAAATCACACAACAGACAGAGAACAGGGTCTGGAAACTAATTCCACAAGTGATGTAAGGAAGCACTGGTGTTTGAAAAAATTGTCTATTTACAACGAGGTCCAAGGAATCCTCGAACACATAGGCACAGGAGAAGATTAAAAAGCGGTTCAGCAGCGACAGCTGCGTGCTGGAGGGGGCGGGGGGCGGGGAGAGAGGACTTGGAAGCAGAACAAGCACCGTTGATACCTCTCCACCATTCCCCCCCCCCTCAAAAAAAAAAAAAAAAAACGAGGAAAGGAAAGGCCGCGGNGCGGGCAAAGTTACGTTACGGCGGGACTGGATCACAAACACTGCGAGTACCACTGGTTGGTCTCGGTGCAGGTCAGCCCGGCGGCGCAGGCAGTGGCGCCGGTGTACCCGCTTCCACCGCACTGCGCCCACTTGCCGACGGCGGCGCCGGACTTGGACTTGGGAGCGCCGGAGTCCTTGGGCTTGGTGCCGGATGGCTTAGCGGGAGCTGGGGCGGGGGCGGGGGCGGAAGTCGGTTTCGCGGCGGCGTTTTCCTTGACNNNCGGCGGGCTTCGAGGTCTTGGACTTGGCCCAGCCGCGCTTCTGGGAGAGCTCGTACCACCAGTTGCGGTACATCCAGCCGTCGAACTCGGTGATCTCCATCGAGGCGCCCGCGAGCATGATGAACTTGCTCTGGCCGGTCGGCGTCCAGTCTGTGATTTTTTTGTTTGTCAGTTGCTATCCGAGCGAAGGGCTCTCGCGCGCTGGGTGTATCATACCGTAGACTTGAATCACACGGGTTAGCAATCGTTCTCCAACAATATAGCATCACGCAATCGACGAAGGGGGGGGGGGGGTTTATAACTCACAATCATCCAGACCAAACGAGTGGCCCTACGCGAGGCATCAATCGTCAGCACATTCACTCCGCCTCCCGTCCCCGACCAACTTTCGTCCAGAAGAAACTCACCATCTCGTGCAAGAGGATGTGGACGTTCTCCGAGTCGATGTTGTTCATCATGTACTCCCGGCCGATCTGCTGGCCCCAGTAGGACCCGAACCCGCCCTCGAGCCCGTCCGTCAGCCACAGCGACTGGTCAAAGTGGTGGCCCGGGCCGGCCTCGCAGCCGCTAAAGTCGCCGTCGACGTGGGCGGAGCGCTCACAGCCGATGGCGCAGGCGGGCACGCCGTTGGGGTCCTTGTAGGTCGTGTACACGTCGATGCCGTCCGTGGAGCCCTGCAGCAGGGCCTTGTCGCGGACGGCCCAGCCGACGACCTTGACGTCGACGTGGCTGTAGGGGAAGCCGTCGAAGCCGTAGGCCCACTTGAACCACTTCTGGTACTGCGCCGCGTAGACGCTGGCGAGCTTGGTGCGCTGCGCCGCGGTGACGGGGGCGGACGAGTCCCAACGGACGCAGATGTTGAGGGAGCCGTTGTTGGCGACGACCTGGTCGAAGCCCCAGCCCTTGTAGTTCTCGATGCTGCCGTCGTACGTCTTCTCGCAGTGGTCCCAGACCTCGGCGAGCGGCTTGGCGAGCTCGGCGGGCGGGTTCCAGCCGGACTGGCGCTTGGCGGGGCGGTTGCGGCGCTGCGGGCCGCCGACGACGGCGGGAGACTGGTTCTCGAGAGCCTTCCAGACGGAGCCGTCGAGGTCGGACTTGGCCGAGGTAGGGGCCAGGCCCAGGGCCGAGGTGGCCGCAAGGGCAAGGAGGGCCGCGGTCGAGCTGAAGAACGGCATGTTGAGGGAGGTTTTTTTCTCTTTTTTTTTTTGGGGGTAGGGATTTGGTGGAAACGAGTGTAATTAATTAGTGAACGATGAGTATCAAAAAACGAATGGTATGTCGAATAGACAATGAAAAGTGATGGCTCTGCCGTTAGAACATGAACCAGTCAAATTCCGTAAGAGGCTGGCTGCACTTTCGAGTAAACGAATGAAGAAAGTGAGAGACAAGAGGAAGCGATACAGGACCGAGGGAACCAAGACAGAAGGGCGTGAGTGCAATCGACTCCAACCACGACGTATAAATAGTACGCTCAGTTGTCCTCGTAATGCCGCATCCACACGTGGGATAGGGGGGGGGCGAGTCGAGACCAACGACCGCGAGAGATTTCCCACAAACCCGATTCTTGTCCTAATACTCCACAGCATCGCATCCACTGCGTGTTTTCCACCTACGCCAGGGTTCCGTGTTTCTCAAAACAGAAAAGAAAAAAGGGGTGATGACTTCACCGCCAACGCCGATTGGGCTCGGGTAGTCCAGCCGGAAGAGCCATGCTGACGTCCCTCCCCCTCCCCCCCCGCCGTGTCTGTCCGTGTAAGGCAGGTAAGCGCGTACCAAGATTACAGGACGACCGTTTCGTTGCGGCTGCGGCTAGCGAGCTCACTTAGAGGGGCCGTCTGCAGGCTGCATGTCCGCATGTGCGCAAGCCCGCATGGGCAAACTCGTCCTGGTGGTCGGGAATATATTCAAAGCCAAGGCGCTAGTGGGCAGGTTCTCTCCTCCCCCCCAGTCTGTCTTTACGAAGCCCCCC
>NWBT01000044.1:2860871-2871076 GCA_003386485.1 Colletotrichum lentis
CCCCCCCCCCCCCCCCTCCCCAAGGTTGTCCCACCTGTCGTTGTCCCTTTCAACGTCGACACCCGAGGGAGAAGAGAAGAAAAAAAGAAGAAAAGAATTCACCAAGCCTTCCCTCACTCAGTCCTTGACCAGCCACACGCAGACGACGGGCTTCTGCCCCGGCAGCCCCGTGCGGCCGGCGTCCCATCCAATGTCGGCGATGCTCTTCTTCATCATGTCCTTGTCGTCGCCGGCGAAGCACAGGCCCTTGTACCACTTGCCGTTGCCCGCCTGCACGATCTCGAAGCACTTGTTCTTCTTGGGGTTCGGGTTCAGCGCGCCGAAGCCCTTGAGGATCTCGGCCAGCGTCGTGTTGACGGGCACGTGGAACGCCGCGAACGGCACGCGCGCGTTGGCCGGCAGCTGCCACGGCGGCTGCGACGTCCGGAACACGTGGATCTTGGTGTGCGCCGCCGGGAAGAAGTAGTTGTACCCGGGCTCACAGCCCGTGCCGCCCGTCGAGTTGCCGAGCTGCGCCGCCGGGTTGCGTGGGTCGAGCGCCGGGAGCCCTTGTGCCGTGCGTACTCCGTAAGAGGCCTGACCGCCCGGTTGGAGTGGGTAAGTGTTGTAGCCACCGGCTTGCTGCGGGTTGGGCCACATGTACGCCGTCGAGCCCGGATACGGCGCAGCTGGGGGTCCGTACGAAGGGTAGGGCCCGTAGGGGGGGTACTGGTAATAGCTGCCGTAGCCTCCCGCGGGCGGGATGTAGGCCTCGCCGTAGCGCGGCATCGGCACGCCGTTGGTCGGGCTGAAGAGAGGGCGGCGGGGATCCATGTCGTGGCCGTTGACGGGGTTAGACATGTTGATGTTGGTTCTGTGATTGTTGTTCTCGAGTGCGTGTGTGTTCGTGTGTGTGTGTGTGTCTTTTGTCTGTCAGGGTGACGGGGCGTCTGTCTTCAGAAGCGAAGAGTGTCTGGCTGCCAAGTGTTCACCCAGTTACCCAGTTGGTGGTTATATTCTGTCACCCAGTGGCCGGGGACGGGTCCTGCGAGCGCCGGGTTCCAGAGGTGCTGGCCGTTAGGACGATGGTGATATGGGTTTCTGGGACTCGCGTATGCTTGATCTCTTGGATGGTGAGTGCTGTGGGCAAGGTTGAGACTGCGGCCAAATCGATTGTTGAGGTCGTCGTTGGATGCTGAATCTGGGAGAAAAGTCAGCAACAAGGATTGAAAGAAGCATGTTTAAATAAGACGCAAAAGAGGCCGGCCCGGCGTTTGACTCGCAGTGAATGACAGCNGGGGGGGGGGGGGGTTGACTCACCGACGTCCGGCTCAGACGATGCGACTGATTGAGTGTCTTGACGACGGCGCGGATCGGGCTGGAAGGCAAAGATCTCTGTGCTCCAGACAATGTTGTTGTGCTGGTCGTAAAAGGTGCCGACGATGAGGTAGCCCCAGAACGGAGGGTTGCGCGAGCAGTGCCAGTACTGGGCGATGATGAGCTTGGTTGCCGGGTACGGGAGGTGTTCCGGCTCCTCGTCCGTGTTTGAAGAGCTGTAGGACGCCACCGTGACTGTGAGTCTGTGACGGTCTCTAGACTGGAAGTCTGAACTGGGGATAATAACGACGATGCGTGTTTGCTTACAGCGATGTATTGGGATTGTGTCGATTTGAAAGTCAAGATGAGTGAGCTTCGGGAACGGTTGGATAATATAGTGAAAGCCAAAAGTTGACGTGAGGCGTGTTGGGGGAGAAGAGTTGGCCCAGTCATCTGGGCATTATTATTTATTTATATGGGCGTTTGCCAGAGGGTACGAGGGATGATTCAGTCAGTCGGTGACTGTCATACCGCCAGATTTCAGACGGAGAATCCTCGCAAGCCCGCCATCGTTTGATTCACGATACGTTGGGTGTGACAATCGGTCGTCTGGTCACCCGCCCAAGCAGTCATCAGGGCGAAATAGTTGAGACGAGAATGGGGCCTGTATTGGCACGGCAGTGAATCAAGGCCATGCGGAGGACGCAAAGGCGCGGCCGTGGGAGGCGGACAGCGGGAATTCGGCTTGCTAAGCTGTCCATCTTTGCATGAAAATTCAAGCGATTTCTTTCAAGCGAGAATTAGCTGATAGATCGTCGCTTGACGCTTCTACCACTGATGTGTGTAGTTGAAGCGGGTGTAAGTCGTCGGCATCCGGCTCAAGAGACCAACCCTCTTCCGTTTCCTTTCCTCTTCCATTGATTTCCCTTTCCAGAAGCCATAGCGAATCCCTGTAACGCAACCGGAGAGTCATGGGTTATGTCATGCTGTGAGAAACAAAGTCCACTCGCGCAAGTTTTATCATTTGCCAGCGTGCGTCGAGCGGGTTCCTGCGATCCAACCCCCTAAAGACAGCCCAATCCTGCCATCTCCCTTTCAGAAGCGCAGCATCACGGTATTTGGGGGAACCATTCTGGTAAGCCCGGGTCAAATGTCGAGCTGGAAAACGCCCGGAAGCGGTTGCTGTGCGGTAGCCATGTTTGCTCGTCGCTAGAGATGCATTGAATGTGGGGTCACCGTCATCATGCAGGCACTCGTTGGTTGTCGGCGCTTATCTCAACGTTGGGGGCTCCAGGCTCCCCGGCACATCCGTCGTGGTCCCGTCCAGTCGTGTGCCATTCCACGCCGACAATACCGAGCTGGTTGGTATGTTGCACAAGCTGGCTGAGCACTTCCGGTTGGTGACTGCTCTACCGGTCCCCTGGGGGTAATATCGCGAAGTATTGTCTCGCCTCCCAAGCCCGTGTCGCAATGGTCATGCGGCGTGATGTTCTCGTCGGGCACAAGGTGTCCCTTCAGTCGTCCACCCCGATATCCTCCTGGACGACGCGCACGCCGCCGGCCTTGAGAGAGGCGGCTCCCTTGACCGAGTTCTTGAGCTGCTCGACCTCCTGCCTCACCATCTTGCGGCGCTCGACCTCGGTGACGAGGCCCTTGAGGTAGACCTCGGCCTGGACAGTGGCACTGTACGACATGGCGGTCCAGCTCCAGGCGTTGCGGCGCTCGGCGTCGGCGCCGGCGGCGAGCAGGGTGCGCAGGACGAGCAGGTTGCCGTTGCTGCTGGCGAAGTGCAGGGCCGTGTTGCCGTCGAGGTCGGCGCGCTGGACGGCCTCCTGGGCGCCGTGGGGCACGTAGGTCAGCAGGATCTGCAGGACCGTGTCGTGGCCGCCGCGGCTGGCCTCCATGATGGCGTCGCGCCAGCGCACGTCGCGACGCAGGATGGCATCAGGGGTGCGCTCGCAAAGGAAGTGGACGACTTCCGTGTGGCCGGCGTTGGCGGCGAGCATCAGAGCCGTCTGGTGGTGCTCGTTGAGGGCCGGTTCCGGGGATTCGTGGCCGAGGTCGACGAGCACTCGGCAGATGGCGAGGTGGCCGAGCGAGGCGGCAAGGTGGAGGTTCGAGTTGGAGAGGCCCTCGGGCGAGCTGTCGGGGTTGTGGAGGAGGCGCGGGTGGGATTTGAGGATGCGCTTAACGAGGAGGGCGTCGTTGGCCGTGATGGCGCGTCGCACGCGAAGAGAGGGTTCGATCCTGGAGGAGGGAAAGAGACGTCAGCTGGATTGCGTCACTGGGGGGGAGGGGAGGGTGATGTGTGCAAGGAGAACTTACATGATGAATGCTGGGTGTGAGTGAAGGCGGCGGCGTCGTGACTTGACAGTCTAGCGAAAGTGTTGACGTCGAGCGATGGCGGAGGTCGTCAGCGGCATCGCAGGCTACTGGTGCCGAGGTGGAGAGAGAATGTGTGAAGCGAGCGATGAGGGCGTTCCGGAGGTGACGGAAGAAAAGAGGAGGAGGTGGTGGTGGTGGAGGTAAGGTAGTACAGGAGGAGGAGGAGGAAGAAGAAGACTAAGAAAGATGACGAGGAACGAGTTTAGGGGCCGGTGACAGACAGAAGCGCCGGATTTAGTGCATCAAGCCTGGAAGCTCCCTGGAAGCGGAAAGGAGCAGCAGGGGGCAGCAGGGATGCGCAAGGGGGGGTGAAGAAGTCCCGACGTCGTATTGGCGGGGAAAGGGCGATACGATACATATGGGGCTTATCTGCCACGCCCCGCTGATTGGTTTTCTAGTGGTTTGTCGCTTTTCCCGTTTATTTCGCTATGCCACTTTGTTGCTACCTCTTTTTCTCACTTATCATACTGTGTGGGTGAGTGGGTGAGCGAGTGAGCGGGTGAGCGAGTGAGTGAGTGAGTGAGTGAGTGAGTGAGTGAGTGAGTGAGTGAGTGAGTGAGTGAGTGCTGATCAGGACAGAGATTATTTCCTTACTCACCAGAATCATCAATCGTCATTCATCATCCATCTTCCGCCAATCTCGCTTGTTCGCGGCATCTTGTCCCGGCCTCGATGTCGGTGTGCCAACTCGGGCAAGTCAATTGAGTTTACCTCGTCCAATCTTCTGCAATACAAGGTTTGGAGTGTTCCCTGCAGACGAACCAGAACCGTCTGATCACAACTCATGCGTGCCTGTACATACCTAGGTGTCTACTGCGAGGTGCTGGTAGTGGTGGTGGTGGTGTTCATGGTGGTGTTCATCCAGCCAGCCGAGCGAACATGTCATGATGTCGCCACACAGAATCTGATGCAAGGCAACCTAATTCTAAACTGTCCACCGTTGCAACGGATTTCATTGAATGGTCAATCAAAGCTCCCGCCGCAGAAACTCGGGACGCGAGGTGGCTCTACCGACGACTCGCGTTCTTGCCCTCGATATCAATATCATCATCAACACCATCACCATCATCACTCATTAACAGAACTGCAGGTCGGATCCAGGCAACCCATAGGCTCACAAACAGTCGCTACGTTCTATTCTTCTACTTCCGCTCACATCACACCTCCCTCCGCCTCTTACCACAGCGCCGAGGGCTGCGTAGGCGGTGTGTGTGCATGCATGCCACAGGGCTGCAGCGTCGACGCTCCAATATCGATGTACATCATACCCGGACTTCTTTTCGCAGATAAACATCTCTGATATCCGGCCTGCACCTCCAGGCATCCGGCTCATGGGGTCGTGGGCCATCAACCATAATGGTCTCACGGACCTGAATTGCCATGCACAAGTGTCTGTATGCCATGTTGCCCGTGGTTCAGGCTATCTATGGGAGAAACAGCGCGTATTTGGCAACACCACGTGAAGCCTTTACAGTCTTGTGGATTGCTTAGCCTTTTCGGCGTTGCTCGCCATCTGCTCAGACCACTTGGCTAGCAACTTCTCAAAAACCTCCTTACCCTCTTCCTGGCTGACGTCGAGCGGCTCCTTGTCCTGGCCTACGAGGCGCATCCTGTCGGGTCGTCAGCTTGTTCGGCACAGGGGGGTTTCCTCCCAACAACGAACGAGTCGTCAACTCTGCCAGGCTCCATGGAGAGAGAGAGAGAGAAAACTTACTGCGTGCTGGCCAGCGAGTTGGTCAGCACAAAATTGTCCTCCCCGAGCAGCGTCTCGATGGCGCTCTTGGCCGTGCCCTCGAGCAGGACCCGCGGCAGGTCGAACTCGTTGCACACCGGCCGCGCCAGCCCGATGCCGTGGACCGTCTCGAGCGCCCTCACCATGGCCGCCGTCGTGCGCAGCCCGCCCGTGACGTACACCTTGGTCCGGTCGAGCGCGGGGATGATGGTCTCGGCGAACTCGAGGAAGAAGGCCTCGCGCCGCCTCGTCGACTCGCGCTTGTGCTGAAACGCGAGGTTCTGGTACGTGCCGCCCGACAGCTCGACAAAGTCGAAGCCGCGGCCCTCGAGCGTCGCGCACAGCGCCCGGCAGTCGTCGGTGCTGAAGCCGCCGTCCTGGAACTCGACGCTGTTGACCTTGATGCCGAGGCTGAAGCCCGGGTCCGCCACGCGCTCGCGGATGGCGTCGGCCACCTCGACGATGATGCGCGCCCGGTTGGCGAGCGACCCGCCGTACTCGTCCGTCCGCTTGTTGGTCGCCGGCGAGAGGAACTGCGCGAGAAGGTAGCCGCTGCGTGTGTGCGTGTGTGCGTCAGTCACCATTTTCTCCACTCTCTGCTTTCTCTTCTTCCTCTCCGGCCCGCCTCCGAAGAGCTATATTACTCGACAACCCCCCGCCCGCCTCCCCTCCCCTCCTCGGAAAAGAAGACGTCGCCAATGGAACCCCCTGGACTCACTGTGCGCCGTGCAGCTCGACTCCGTCAAAGCCCGCCCTATGCACGTACTCGGCGGCGTGCGCGAAGCCGTCCACAACCCTCTTGATGTCCGCCTTGTCCATGGCGCGCGGCTTGCCAAACGTCATGCCCATGACCTCGCCCTCGATCTGCACGTCGCTCGCCGAGATGGGGTGCGGGTTGATGTTGGCGGTGACCTGGCGGCCGGGGTGGCTCAGCTGCGCGTGGACGAGGCTGCCGTGCCTCTTGGCGGCCTCGGCCAGCTTTCGGAAGCGCTCGAAGCGCTCGCCCTCGAAGGGCGCGCCGGGCGGGATGATGGGGTTGCCGGCGGCCTGGAGCTGGTCGTAGTCGAGCATGACGTTGCCCGAGAGGATGACGCCGAAGCCGCCCTCGCCCCAGCGGCGGTAGACGTTGATCAGTTCGGGCGTCGGCACGCCGCTGGTCTCGGGGTGCGCGGCGTCCCAAGTCGCCAGGCGCTCCGACATGGACGCCTTCAGGAAGCGGTTCTTGGCCGTTCTGCCCGAGAAGGCAAACTGGAGAGGCTCCGCGAGCGGCTTGGGGTCCGCATCCTCGGCGGCGAATCTCCTGGGCGTCATGTCCTGTGTGTGCGTTTGTGTGTGTGCGGGCGTATGTACGTGAGGTTCAACGTCTGGAAGGTCCAAAAGCAAACAATGTCTAGATAACGGATAGACTGGCGTTGTGCGTAAGCTCCAAAAGGTTCCAAAAGGGCAAAAAGATGTCTTCTGACTCTCTCCCAAGGGGGAAAGACGGGAGACGCATCTCTTTTGTACACATGGCCAGATAAACCCGCTCCCCATCCTTGTCTGGGAAGCCCCAGCGAAGCAAGGACCCGACGTCCAGGGATGTTGAAACGGTCGATTGCCGGGCGACGGCTACCATGGAAATGGCATTCGGACGAGCTACCCTTGTTGGAAAGCGAATATTCGCAATTATTCCCATGGCCAGATGCCACTTCTAGCATTCTCTCCTTCCCCTTGTTAGACCACAATAACAACGAACGGACCGTCGATTCTTCAGACTAGATAGAGTCCAGCCGAGAGGCTATTTCTGATGCCGGCGGGATCCCTCCCACCACCTTATTACAGCCAACACCCAGCCGGGTGGATCGATCCACCACCGTTATCTAGGCTTTCTGGGCTTTTGGCAGATGGCGTCTTCGACTACCACAACCCTCAGGCTCAGACAGGCGACGGAGTGGACTGCCGAGGCAGCTAGTGTTGCGCGTGCGGGGAAACCAGAAGCCGAGGGAAGCTTGTTTGTTCAAAACCATGCTGGCTGGGACCCGTCAGACTTCCCATCCGACCTCAGTCTCGGCTGTTTCCACGGACCGGGCCGGCATCATTCGGGGGTCCCGTCGCCCCGGCGTCTGTCTCGGACGCTTGCTTTAAGAACAACAAGAACATTCAACCCGTCCCTGGCTGAGAAGCGTGCGGAAGGGGGGGAAGCGGGTGATGGGTGACTTTGAACCCGTCATGTCGATCGCTTCTGCATGACTCGGTCCGGCCCGTTGGTGGTGGCCATGACACGATCGCGGTGTGGACACAGTAAAGTAAGTCAGTACGTAGTAGGTGTGTAAAGCGGCAAAACATGACAACAGAGTGCCAAACATAGGTCGTCGTCACCAAGCCTTTTTCCACTCTCCGATCCCTGGGATAGAGAGACACAGACAGACATGTCTAGTCGATCTGCCAAAAGCAAAATAAGTGCGCCGAGGGGGAATCGAACCCCCGGCTCCCCGACGCTGCTGGATGGCAACGGAGAATTTTACCACTAAACCATCGGCGCTGGTTGATGAGATCCGTCAAGAGGATCCGCTGATGCTGGCTTCTTGCCAGAAACATGTCAAGATAGTCAACTGCAATGTTGTGTCATGCCTCCGGCCTCGATCCTTCAACTGGTTGATCTGTTGGAAGGGACAGGCTGATTAGGCTTTGATTGCCGCTTGCAATTCATAGCGCCGATTCTGAAACTCAGTCTCAACCGGGGAATACTCCTATGTCTAATGGAATGTGGTGTCTTGATTAAGCTCTTACCCATGAACCCCTGGCACTGCTAACTAACTCAAAGCAGGATGGGTTCAATGATCGATCTAGAACATTGCGCGGGTTCCGGGCGCCCGATCTAGTTTCGCTCAGCCACGCGTGTAAGCGCGGAAGTACACATGTGGCAGCCGAGACCCGAGAATTGTGTCGTGCCTCGATTCCTTGCATTCTCCATGCTACACATCTACCCCTCCACTGGTCGAGACGAGCCTATGCATCATCTTGGTAGACTTGGGCATGTTGAGTCTCAGAAGTCGGGCCTAGCGCAATGCAGCCTTGGGAGCACTCGCATGACCACGATGCCTGATTCGCTGCGCCGCGAGGTGTGGCGAGATAACCCCTGCTTCTGCTGCTCAGCTAGAATGGTTCGCCTCCGACCAACAACCACTGATGAACGAGGCTACGCGCCGAGCCTTTTTGGTATTCACATCCGGGTGGCCTCGTTTCCCATCTCACTCGTCTCTTCATCATGAGAGATAACTCAAGTCACAAACACCCTTAAGGGTGCGAGAGGTTCATCCAAGTCTGGCGGGTACCCGATGGCCCAGCGGTGGAGCTCCAACTCAATTAATATCAACGTAGGAAAAGAGAGTGGCGGAGCGGGTCGCGAAACTTCCTTGCAGTATCTAACGACAACTGTCATCACCACCGGATGACTTCAGCGTAGTCATTCACAAGCGAGAAGCTATTCGGGAGATCGCACCGGACGTCTACGAGAGAAGGCTTGTTGTGGTATTGATAATGGAAACTCTGATTAAGCTAGCTGGCCCTCTGTCCGACTAAAGGGACGCCGGACCCGAGACTCAGCGGAAGCATGGACGTTCTCAACCCGGAGGTCGTCAACGCCATCGCCGACAACCGCGAGGTGATTCTGTTTGACAACGCCGGCGTCGGTCATTCCGAGGGCGCCGTGCCGGACTCAATCCGCGCCATGGCGGCCACGGCCCTTGGCTTCCTCGCCTAGATCGGCGCCCCCAGAGCTTCCGGCCACTGGTGGTGGAAGAGGATTCATGAGCGCCGCGTCCCAGGCGAGGAGAGGAAGAACTTCCGCGTCGGAGATGGCGTCGCCGCGCAGCTGACTGTTATCACGGCCTTCGCTTCGGACACGGAAACGACGCCCGGCTCGCTTACATCGCCGCCCCGTGCTGGTGACCAGCGGACACGACGATCTCTTGATGTGGACGGTCAACAGCTTCGTCTTGGAGCAGCATTTGCCCCTACACATGTGTCCCGACTCGGCCCATGCTCACCTGTTACAGTTCCCGCTGGACTATGCCGCGCAGCTGGAGCTCTTTCTGCGAGGTTGAGATATCGCCTCGTGGCCTCGTTGTGGACCAGGCGCTTGCTCGTCTCAGGCACGACACTTTGTCGTTCGACCGGTCTCCGNCCCCCCCCCCCCCCCCGTTGTAGTGCGATCGGTGCATTGAGGCATCTGATAGACTTTTTGCATCCTTTCAGGTGATTGAAGGTGGTGCTGGGGGGCGCAGGCCCTTCAACATAACATAGGAGTGACATTGATGGACAAGACCAGGACTGTACACTACCTACGCATGTTGGAGAAACTAGTAGCATTCCATAACATTCAATCCTGGCGGCTTCTTGGGTTTCTAGCTGACGTCAACTTGTCATTTCGGTGAATCTAGAACAGTAAGCCGAGGTTACACAGCCAAGAGGCCGTTCCCGGCCGGATTCGGAGCCCACGTCGATCTATGATAGACGTGATGCTCGACCATCACCACCTGTAAATTTCAGAAAGCAGCAGTCTCCCCCCCCCCCTCATGAATCACAACGCGATGAATCAAGGATCGACAGAGTCGACGATTGCACCCGTCGAGTCCACATGACGTTGGTGCTTGCGGTAACCTCCGGAATGTTTCGTCCCCATCGCCGTTGCTGGGCGAGCCATCTGTTCCCATCTTGTCCTGCATACCGACCGCATCACAACCGGATGCGTACAGCAGAAGCCCGCATCCCGCGACAACCTGTCCCACGCAAACTTCGAGACAGATCCCCT